>KV008256.1:70553-83419 GCA_001598015.1 Dorcoceras hygrometricum
AGGTTCTATACATCTGAGTTTATAGCCTTTTACTCCTTCTGGGTAGCCAAGAAAAACACACTTTAGAGCTCTAGCTTCCAGCTTGCCTTGGCTTATATGTGCATAAGCCGTGCAACCAAATGGCCTAAGGTGATCAAGAGCAGGTTTGCTATTTGTCCATTTTTCCATGGGAGTGAGAAATCCTAAGGGTACTGAGGGGCTACGGTTTATCAAATAGCAGGCTGTAGTGACAGCCTCAGCCCAGAAACTTGAAGATAATCCAGAGGTGAATAGCATGCATCTTACCCTTTCCAATAGAGTTCGTTTCATCCTTTTTGCAAGGCCATTTTGCTTCCAGGGACTGTTTTGTGTCTCATAATACCCTTTGATTGACAGAATTCATCAAAGTCCTTTGAGCAAAACTCGAGGCCATTATCGGTTCTCAAATATTTCAGCTTGCTCCCTGTTTGTGTTTCCATGAGTGTGAGCCAATTTTTAAACTTTTCTAGTGCTTGACTCTTCAATCTCAAAGTACATATCCATACTCTTCGAGTGAAGTCATCAATGATGGACATAAAGTACCTGGCCCCTCCATTCGACTCAACCTTGGAAGGCCCCCACAGGTCACTGTGAACATAATCAAGAGCAGCCTTTGTATTGTGTATTCCTGATCCAAATCTGACCCTGGTTGCCTTTCCTTTCACACAAACTTCACAGAATTCCATTTCAGTAAGATTCTGAGCTCCAAGCATGCCTAGTTTTCTGAGTTCTTGAAGTCCACGCTCACTGATGTGACCAAGTCTTAGATGCCATAGCTTGGTTTGATTCAACCCTTCAACTGTGCAAGCAGGGGCTTTAATGATGGTTTTACCAGATAAGATATACAAACCATTGATTAAAGTCCCTTTCATGATCACAAGAGATCCCTTAGTGACTGTCAATCGCCCCATGGTAGCTTTAAAAGAGTACCCTGTTTTATCCAGCACTCCTAGTGAAATCAGATTCCTCTTCAAATTAGGAACATATCTTACATCTTGTAGAATTCTTTCTGTTGAGTCCTCAAGCTTGATCCTCACTGTCCCTACACCTTTCACAATACAGCTTTTGTTATTTCCAAGGATGACTTGTCCTCCATTTGCTTTAGTGATTGTTTCAAACCACATTTTGTTAGGACACATGTGGAATGAACACCCACTGTCCATGACCCAGTTTTCGTTCTCATTTTCTTCTGTTATACAGAGAACTTCTGCACTCTCATATCCATCCAGTGCAATAGCTAAATCCCCTTGTTCTTTAGCAGTGTTCTGTCCCTTCTTTCTGTCTGGGCAGTCTCTCCGATAATGACCCTCCTTGTGACAGTGAAAACACTTTCCTTTCGGTGGCTTGGTCTTAGACTTGCTTTTAGATCTACTGCGTGAGTTCCTCTTATCATTTCTATGTTCTGTCCTTCCACGAGCCAAGAGGTTATCACCAGTTGATTGAGTCTGAGTTTCAGAATTCATATCAGATTCCTTAGACCTCAAAGCCTTCTGGACATCACTCAATGATATAGTGTCTCTAGAATACTTCAATGTTTCTGCGAAAGTTGCATAGGATTTTGGAAGAGAGTTCAGCAGTATAATGGCTTTATCCTCCTCTTCAATCTTGATTCCAATATTCTCCAAATCAAGTAACAGTTTATTGAAATCATCCATATTGTCTCGGATTGCTTTTGAATCATTCATCTTATAGCCAAAAAACTTGCTTTTCAGATAGATGCGATCCTGGAGAGATTTATTCAGATAGAGTTCTTCAAGCCTGTTCCATAACCCGGCAGCAGTTGTCTCAGATGAGACTTCCCTTAGAACTTTATCATCAAGGTGAAGAGTTAGGGTGCTGAATGCCAACTCCATTTTATCAGATTTTTCTTCTTCAGAGAGATCTTCTGGAAATGATCTCGATCCCCCCAACGCTTTTGCCACTTTCTGTTGAACCAAGATTGCATATATCCTTCTCCTCCAGATTCCAAAATCCCCCTTTCCATCAAACCTTTCCACTTTCACCTTCGTAGACATTTTTCAATTTCAAGAACGATCAAGAATCCTGTGCTCTGATACCAATTTGTTGTGAAATTGCTCAAGAATCTTGATGGTGATAAGCAACAAAGTTTGATTTAGTCTTATTATATTCTGTTATGCAAGCATTATCGAACAGATTTCTTGATTCCAGAATATATGCATGCACACAAACAGAAAGGAAATCAACACCAATTTACGTGGTTCGATCAAGATGATCTACATCCACGGGAGGGAAAGATTGCTGTCTTTTATTGATCACAAGAGTACAGATGTAAGCTACTACCCTTACAGTACAAGAACACTTATCTGATTACAAGATAACCACAAGCAATTGATCACCAGAACCTTTCTACACTGCAGGTACAAGTTCTTGATCACTGCTTCTCCACTGTTTCTTCTTCTCCAGATTAGTGCCTTCTGTTTTCAGAGTATTTCCACTTATAAGCCCGGTTATGAGAGTGAGTATGTAGTCTGCTTTTTCTTCTGAAAATTCCAGTTCCCTTTTATACGTTTCAGTAGCCCAGAAACTTAATTTCCAGTTATTTGGCCCATACCCGTTTCTGCCCCGTTTAAAGTGGTTCTATTGTTGGATTGATGACACCAACGGTTTTGTCAACTGCTCACATCTCTCGCTTTTGCTCTCGCACTCTGCCTGACTTAAGCATCGGAGGGGCTTCGTCGGACACACTTTCGGCGCCCTCTGACCTGTGATGTGTGGTTGCAACGCTGAGGAGAAGCATAATCTAGTCCCCAGTCGCCCGACGTTCCCGAGCTCCTCGACGTGGTGGTGTTTACTCGTCGGCTGAGGTAATTTGGCTACATCAGATATGTTGAATTCACAATTTCTCGACTCACTCGTTACCACAAATTAAAGGGTAACTGCTTCCCTCTAGCACGTAATTTAATTTAGAAGCAATCAAAATAAGTGATTAGATGGATTTGTAATAATAATAATAATCATGATAACCAATTTTTATAAAAAAATAATAATCTTAAGATTTAATGGAAAATTTGGATAACGCTCGTGAACTATATGGAGCAGCCAGTGCAGAATTTAATGAGGTATATACAATTGATAATGCGTGCATATCCAGATTGTTGCCTATATATATATAGATGGGACTAGATCGGTTTCTCGTTTATAATTCTTTGTGTGAAATTGACATAAATAATTTTTGTTGGAAGTCTTATTATAGGCAATTTTGTTGTTCAGATAAGCCCTCTTGAATAAATAGATATAGCTGTAATTTCTTTATATCTATTATTATCTTCAGAAACTCTATGATTATAAATTATACGTACACATTTTACGTAAGCATCTATATGATATATGATATTGTTATTGATCCAGTCGGTTTGTCACTATCATTTCGATTCTAGTTAGTGGTATAGGATGAAGTTTTATTGGTAAACATTAATATTGTAAAGTTTGAAAGTGATTAGATTCAACAATACTTGTCGACCAAATTGTCTTTTTTTCTGAAAAAAAATTAACATTATACTAAAAATGTATAGTCATATATTTGCCGGGATTAGAAGGTGAGGTGCTTCTTCATCATAGATGAAGCATACAAAGTTATCGAAGTAGGCACAATTAGCAAGAAGGATTACGAAGAAAGGCAACGTACAAAGTGGAGTTCTCCGGATTAGAAGACAAAATAATCCAGATAATATTGTCAAAGATTAACCTTTTCAAAACTCCTAATGAAATTTATCCCAAAAAAGCATCTAGTAAAATCATATATATATAGTAAAGTTATATAAATCTTAAAAGAATCTGAAATCATACTATGGTAACAGAACAATATTTTAAATAAAAGTCAAAAGTTTCTTTTTTGAGTAAGCAAAACCCCCTTGCTTTTGAAACGTAGATGGGGCGAAGAAAGTGGGAAACGTTGATGGGCATGGACTTAGAGGTACTATTTGTCTTGTTTTGCATGTGATATCCTATTCATTCTCTCGTTTGTTTTAACAGCTGTCTCCCCCACTATATCTATTTCTTGTTTGTCCCCTAATCATTTAATGCCTCTCCCTTTCCATCTTCCACCACCAATCATCCTCTTGCAATTAAAATTTCAAATTTTATAAAACAAAATGCCAATAGAATATTAATAGTAGTAGTAATAATAATTGATGTTAATAACAATAACAAGGTGAAAAGATATCAGTAACTTGTCAAAAGATAGATAAAACACCACATTGAGCACTAGCATCATATTATCTCAAGTGATCGCTCAATACAAACACCCTCCTTGTTTGTGCCTTTCTTTCTGTTGAAATCTCTGTTGCAGCCATAGTAAGTATAAACAAGTATACAAATCATTACAGAAAATTTTGCTATGTTGCAGCCCTAGTAAGTATAAAAAATTAACGAAAGGGATATCGCCTGACTTAAGCATCGGAGGAGCTTCGCCGGACACACTTCCGGCGCCCTCTGACGAGTGTTTTGTGACTGCAGATCTCGACCCGACCTCCAGATCTCCAGACCACCAGAGCTCCAGAGCTCCAGACCTCCAGAGCTTCAGAGCTCCCGACCTCCAGATCTCCAGACCACCAGAGCTCCAGAGCTTGGATTTATTTCTTCTTCAAACCGAACAGGATCATGGTTCGCAGTAAATCCAAGTGCAGCATAGACCATTGTTATTGGAATCATTCCCAAACACTAAACACACGTGCCAGAAAAAACACACAGCATATCTGAATTTGCAGGAGTCCTGAAAGCATCCCCACGAACAACTATCCACTCATTTTCTTCTTTGGTTTCTGCTGCACCTTCTTCTTGAGTTTTCCATGGATCAAACTCGGAGATGTCACTGTTGATCTTCGGTTCCATACTCCAGATTAATATGTTGTGAACAAGAAAGAAGAGTCGAATGGATGATTGAGGCCCAATGGATGTTGCGTCTATCAATAGTGCAAACAAAAGAATCCCATCTAATCCCACTCTCCAAAAGGGCAGATAACTGAAACATGTCCATCAATCTTACTTTCAAACCTATAAATATGACACACATCACAAGATAGACATCATTACCTGAAACTCCACATTGTAGTTGAAAATGATTTCCTTCTCATCTTCAATGTCTTGAAGGGAATCATTGCCAGTTCCAGAGTATTTTGCAAGAGAGTCACAGTTTGTCAAAAATTCAATTTTGTTACTGCATTCACCCTCATATTTGTGCTCAACATTGGAAGCAAGGTGAAACAGATATCAGTAACTTGTCAAAAGATAAATAATCCACCACATTGAGCACCAGTATCATATTAACTTAGTGGTTTGACTTCAAATACAACAACTCTAGCAGCACAAGTTTTTATATCCTTGTGATACTTCACAGTAATTGTCAAATGGTTGTTGATAAAATACTTGTGCTCCATTTTCTATAAGTTATTTGGAAAAATAATTTTAATCAAACACCATGGAGTCCAAATCCGATCTGTTGTAAGGATTTACTAGATGGAGTTTATCCAATATACTGACATAGCAAGAATAGAAGTACATGAGTAATTTAAGTATTACACAGAAAAAAGTTTCAAGTTTCAACACCAAATAATTCAAATAGATGCCTTACAAGTTTACCCGATATTCAAAATCAATCTTCCTTTTGAATTCTTTTGCATATTTGCCATTGAGGGTAGCACGACAGACAATGTCGCACATTTGCGATCTAGCATCTTAAACTGTGAAAAGGAACTTGATTGGGAATTTCATTTATTATTGGATAGCATCAAAATTGATCCTAAATCAAGATGGTAGTGGACTACATTCACTTCCCGGGAAATTATTAGATATGTCTCTTTCTATGTATATATATATATATATATATATATATATATATAATAAAACTCCTAAGAAATTCTCTCTCCCTCTCTATATATATTGTGGTGCATATGTGATTACTCCTAAGAAATTCTCTCTCCCTCTCTATATATATTGTGGTGCATATGTGATTACTCCTAAGAAATTCTCTCTCCCTCTCTATATATATTGTGGTGCATATGTGATTACTCCTAAGAAATTCTCTCTCCCTCTCTATATATATTGTGGTGCATATGTGATTACTCCTAAGAAATTCTCTCTCCCTCTCTATATATATTGTGGTGCATATGTGATTACTCCTAAGAAATTCTCTCTCCCTCTCTATATATATTGTCCTTGGGTTCACCAACTGAAATCAGCTTCTCTCTCAGAGTTGTTCCCGTACACTGTAACTTCACACTGAACTGAAATTTTTCTTTTATGAGGGTTCATAAAATGACACACATACTTTAGTAGAATACTCACTTGTAGTTGTCCACTGGTTATGTTTGATTCTCCAACTGTCAATAATTTATCTCTTATGCTTTTACAGTGAAGTACAAATCCAGAATGATAATAATTATCATTTTAAACGTGTAACTGTTTCAAATGAGGTTCCTTGGCTTTCTCCATTTATTTATCTCTGTTCTGAATCAAATGGTCATCATTTCTCTAGCAGAACAAATTTAATGTACTACGAGAGATTCTTGTCAGACTAAATGTTATGGTAGCTAAGACTAGTGAAGCATAGACATATTTTCTTGAAGAGTTAAATAATGAGAGGGAGAGATAGAAATCATGTAACATTGTGAATGTTTAGCAAGATACGTGGAACCACATTTCTGACTGACATAGGTCAAGAATCTCTATTAGTATATCGTGCTTTAATCCCTTTTTTTCGTTGCTCTTCATTTCTGCTAAATCATCAAATTCTCTTATGTTTTCCGCTTTCTACAATTTACAACAAAGTTATCTATAATGTGAGGATTTTCTGTAACTCTGGATGTGGTTAAATTATACTCTTTTCCTAATTTATGTTCTATTACAAATTGATCCTTCCATTTGCCCACCACATGTTTAATGAAATGTGTAGCATCGAATTTTGTTTTATTTCGTCCAACCAAGCTGCTACATGTTTTACTCCTGTTTATTACATCTTACACAATAAATTATTTATTTTAGTCAAATTTTACTCCAGTTTATCATTATATGTGAATTTTCCAAACCGCTATAATGTTCAACTCTTGTTTATCATATGTAACAAATTATTTATTTCACTAAAGTTTTGCTCCAATTTTATTATGATATAATTGAATTGTCCATCAGTTTTTAAATTATAGTTTCTCCAATTGTTACACATCAAATTATACAATTATCTTTTTTTAAGTATTGTAGCGTACTAATAAGTTTTGGAATGTGTCTTTTCTAAGAGTAATTTATCCACTGTTTTCTTTCTGAGTAAGGCCACCAACATCTTTTCTTAGTTCAATCTAGAACATTGACTAAGGAAAGAATGACCAGCAAGATTTGGTATGTGGTTCAAGTTGCATATGTGACGTGTCTCTTGGATGTTATTGCACATCACATATTCTTCACTCGAGGTCAGATCTGTCTCTAGCATTTGAACACAAATATAAGAAAGGTGGTGAGAATTGTGGCCATAGGAAGATTTTCGTATCAATTAAGGCGCTTCTATGTTGGGTGATGTGTATATTTGTGATGGCAACATGTAGGTTCGTGGAGAACTTTTGTAAAGAAATCTTAATTCTGAGGGCAGAGTACAACGTTATTTTGTAGATTTTTTATTGAATGTATTCAAACTATAGGACTCGTTATTGGCTTCGTTTTTCAGCGGAACTAAGTGACAGAGTTGTGTTGAAAGATGGTGTTCCGATGGAATACGAGCTATTGTCCTCATTTGCGGTGTTATGTCTCTGTTATACTTGATGTTGACCCTGTGAACTCGTGAACATTATGGCTCGTATGACATCATGCAAGATACCTTTATGTCAATACTATTAGCTCTTGGAAGGTCCGATCTTTTAAATTTGATAGCTGCCGGTGTCATTTTCTTCTCGTACCGTTTCGTAGTTTTCTTGGTAACAGAAATCATAACTCGTGGTGGTAGAAACTTGAACAACATGCAACAACTGATTGTTACATCGAGGTTATGCATTGAACGTTGTCATATGCAGTTGAATGACTTAGAAGCTAATATGCCAGAGATAAATGGTGAGTGGACACGAGCAATTAGAACAATGCAGAACATGTGGGCCGAACTAGATAACTTGGAAAATGCAATCCCTTGTGAGCAAGAGTCTGATCATTTTCCAAGTTATCTAGTTCAGCCCGCATGTTCTGCATTGTTCTAATTGCTCGTGTCCACTCACCATTTCTCCCTGGCATATTAGCTTCTAAGTCATCCAACTGCATATGACAACGTTCAATGCATAACCTCGACGTAACAATCAGTTGTTGCATGTTGTTCAAGTTTCTACCACCACGTGTTGTGATTTCTGTTACCAAGAAAACTACGAAACGGTACGAGAAGCAAATGGCACCTACAGCTATCAAATTTAAAAGATCGGACCTTCCAAGAGCTAATAGTATTGACATAAAGGTCGCTTGCATGATGTCATACGAGCCATAATGTTCACGAGTTCGTAGGGCCAACATCAAGTATAACATCGCAAATGAGGAAAATAGCTCGTATTCCATCGAAACACCATTTTTCAACACAACTCTGTCACTTAGTTCCGCTGAAAAACGGAGCCAATAACGAGTCCTATAGTTTGAATACATTCAATAAAAACTCTTCAAAATAACGTTGTACTCTGCCCTCAGAAATAAGCTTTCTTTACAAAAGTTCTCCACGAACCTACAGGTTGCCATCACAAATATGCACATCACCCAACATAGAAGCGCCTTAATTGATACGAAAATCTTCCTATAGCCACAATTCTCACCGCTTTTCTTATATTTGTGTTCAAATGCTAGACACAGATCTGACCTCGAGTGGGGAATATATGGTGTGCAATAGCATTCGAGAGACACACTACAGATGCAACTTGAACCACATGCCAAACCTTGCTGGTCATTCGTCTCTTCGTTGATCACTGCTCCAGGCTCAAACTAAGAAAAGATATTGGTGGCCTTACTGAGAAAAAATTAGGGGATAATTTTTTTATATGAAAGGCACATTTTAAAGTTCATCGGTACGCAACGATACATTCAAAAGAAAGATAATTTTATCGTTTGATATATAAGTGTTACGATTTAAAAGCTGATGGAAAATTCATATATATCATGATAAAACTGGAGTTAAACTTGACTAATATAAATAATGTTACAAACAAGGCGGGCAAATGGAAGGATCGATTTGCAAATTATAATAGACCAGAATTTAGTAAAGGAGAGTACAGTAACCACTTTCAGAATCTCAGAAAATCCTCACATTGTAGATAAATTTGCTCTAAATGGTAGAATGTGGACAACACAAGGGAATTTGCCGCTTTTTAACAGAAACTAAGGACATAATAAAGGGTTTATGTTATGATATACAGATAGAGATTGTTGACCTGTGTTGGTCCAGCTCCTGGTAACTTGCTAAACATCAGAATGTTACATGATTTCTGTCTCCGTCCCTCTCGTCATTTAACTCTTCAAGAAAAGATGTCTATACTTCACCGTCTTAACAACCATAACATTTAGTCTGGCAAGAAGATCTTGTATTATATGAAATTTGGTCTGTTCGAGAAAATGATGACTATTTGATTCAGAAAAATGGAGAAAGCCAATGATTTCCCAATTTGAAATGGTTACCTGTGCAAAACGATAACTATCATCATTGTGGATCTGTACTCCACTCCGTAAAAGAATAAGAGAGAAATTATTGACACTTGGAGCACCAAACATGGCCAACAAGCAACTACAAATGAGTATTCTACTAAAGGTATCTCTGTGTCCTTTTATGAACACTCATAACAGAGAAATTTCAGTTCCGTGTGAAGCTACAATGTAGGGGTGAAATTTGGGGTATAAAGTGTGATGCCAGGTGGCAAGGTGGCTTATAAAAGTGTGATACCAGATCTTAATAGTTATAGTTTTGACTTAATAATAAGCGTTTGATTATAACATATAAGTATTTAGGTTGTTGAAAAGAGCCGACCAAGCTGTTTAATGAGCATGAGCTAAACTACTCAATTAGCTCGCATGATGACACTAAAGGAGTATGCGCAGATGATGACATTAAAGGAGGAGTAGCATCTCACGCAGCTTGGCTAAGGCCATGCAAGCCGACAAGTTTCACCTTCGCAGTTATGTAATTCTTGACAACTTTTGTTTTTTAAAAAAATAGTTATAGCATTTGATGGATTTAACCAATTTAATTGGAAATTAAGTTTTGTTGATACATATGCAAATAACTTTATGTTAGCTTGGCCCACAAAGAACCATCATTTTTCTTGGAATGACTCCTTTCTTCTGCCTTCGTATGCCCATGATGTGTGTATTATCTTTATTTCTTTTGTCATGTCAAAATATTTTACTAAAATATCACAACTAAAATATGATAGATATGATGGATATAGATAGACCTGGCCACGGGTCGGGTCCGGGTCATGGAATCCTGAACCCTGGCCCATAACACTGAGTAGCTATTACGTGCCGTTTTTCGGAATGGTGGGTCCGATTCCGGGCCTAACCTTTTTTTAAAAAAAATTAATTCGAAGAGTTGAAAAATCGTTTGACCAGTCGGTTCGACCCGGCGGATAGAACGTCGGATAGTTCCTTTTATTATTTTTAAAATTCATGTCGACCCGCCGAACCAGGGTCGTACATGACGGGTCGGTGGGTTTCGAAAGGGTAACCCGGAACCGGCCAGTGTATACACGATTATGGGCACGGTTTGGGTCAAACCTGTTGACCGGGTTAATCGGCCCGATGATCACATGTCTTGTCCGGGCCGGTGTCTGGGTCAACTTGTATTTCAGACTCAACTAATCACATGCCCCTTTAGGAATGGTTGGATTTGGATTTCAATATATATCAGTGTTCATCAAACTTGATTCACTTGCCTTTAACTTATAATTTTAATAGTGATTATTAATTATTTACTACCGTTATTATTCCATTATAGTTGCCCTTACTCTCGTGAGCCTATAGATCAATAGCTTCTTTTTCCCTTTCTTCATTGTTAACCCAACCTTAGCCTTTCAAAAAAGATAATCTTTCGTACAATATCTTGAAAAACAAGATTTTACGTGTCTCTCTTTTTATTTCACCAAATCACTAAAGGTATTTTGTTTCTTTCTGCTTGGCGGCGAGAGATGTGATAAACGCCCGCCCATGAAGCTTTCTCTCCGGCCAAAATCTAGGTAGTCTTATTTTTCTACGAAGTTGATTTTGGCAGGAGCTATTTTATTTGTTCTTCTTCTGTGCATATTGATCAGATCTGTAGTTTTTTCATTTGATTGGTCAGCTTGAGTTGATTTGGTACGAGGAGTTGATTAATTCGAAATGAATTTACAGATTCAGATATTTTTTATTTTTCTTTTTATCAACTGTTGTAATGATAATGGTTAAATTGTCAGACTTACTGATTAGCCGTTATCTTAGCTCTCACTCTTTTCCATGTGTTTTTAAGGTTGTACTTCTATCGAAACATTTTGCTGCACATCTGATCTTCCCATAAGTGGAAATGGATTTTCTGGAGAGAGTGTATCGTGCGTTGATAATGTTCATCCTTGTCTTAGATAGCTTAGGCATGATAGTCGTCTTTTTTTACGGCCACGCCTTATATCTTTTCGGTGATGCTGGCCCTAAAGATTTCGTCAAGGTAAGACTGACTATTTCACGATTAGTTGGAGAGGAAGAACTCGTAAGAGACCATGTACTCTTTTTCTAGTAACCGAATCCATTTTTCCTCATCCGGCCATTTCTAAGATAACCTAACTGCATGATCTCATTGCCTACTCATAATGTTACCTCAGTCTTATCCAAAAAAAATAGTGAGATGACAAATGAATTTAAATTTACATATCATTATATTTACACTTTTTGAGCTAATAAATCATGTGCATTTGAATTTGCAAAATTACAGTTAGAAAATTCGTTGAGAACTTTACAGATGATAATAGCGTTTTAACCGCGTGCATTTTTGCTACGTGCCATATTCTTTCTCCATGTTGGCAATTCATTATTTTTTATTGTTTATTTTAAGATTAATAAAAGTGAGAATTTTGTTAGAAGATGAAAACTTCAATATCCCTATATTTAGTCGATGTTTAAAGCTGCCTCGCGAAGTAGGTGGTTTTTTGTTCTTCTGAAACAAGAAGTAGGAGATATTCATCTGTCACTGATGTTTGATTTGACATTTCATCACAATGTAGTGGAAACTCTTTGGTTATCAAG
This sequence comes from Dorcoceras hygrometricum, assembly GCA_001598015.1. NCBI lineage: Eukaryota > Viridiplantae > Streptophyta > Magnoliopsida > Lamiales > Gesneriaceae > Dorcoceras > Dorcoceras hygrometricum. The sequence continues at coordinate 82,800 of KV008256.1, forward strand.
TCGATGCTACAAATCATTGTGAAGTGGATCCTAGTATACCTTCACCAGTTACCTATATTGAACAACCCAAATACACACCCATTACACTTTCATGTGTACTGCTTTTACTTTAACGATTTGGATTTGCTATGATGTGAATTGTCCGATTTACCCGTTCTTTGTTGCAATGAGATCCTCTACACGTGAAAGTGCAGAATTTTACCTCAGATAAAACTGAAGATTTATATTTCCATATTTTATTCCTTACTGTTTACCGAGGAATGTTGTGGATCATGTGAATCAGAGGGAAATTGTTCATAAGGATCTCATTGAGACCTCTCCTGATGACGTAAGTTTTATTATATATATATATATATATATATATATATATATAAGATCCTCTACACGTGAAAGTGCAGAATTTTACCTCAGATAAAACTGAAGATTTATATTTCCATATTTTATTCCTTACTGTTTACCGAGGAATGTTGTGGATCATGTGAATCAGAGGGAAATTGTTCATAAGGATCTCATTGAGACCTCTCCTGATGACGTAAGTTTTATTATATATATATATATATATATATATATATATATATATATATATATATACATAGAGAGAGACATATATAATAAATTCT
>KV008256.1:87508-115629 GCA_001598015.1 Dorcoceras hygrometricum
CCTTGCCCCGGGTTCGGGAGTCTCCCGACCTCTGTCATTATGGAGGAGAGCTTATAACCTGAGAAGACAATCTAAACTCGAGGCATCTCTCGAGGACCCGACCCGACGTGTTAAAGCACTTCTGCGAAAGGCGAAGAACGTGGGCCGGATTATGCGGAAGACGTGTGCAAGACCTCACCCACGTCTCGACAGAATAGGCAAGCGAATCGATTCATCTGCTTAGCTCCTCTGAGGCATCTCTCGAGGACCCGACCCGACGTGTTAAAGCACTTCTGCGAAAGGCGAAGAACGTGGGCCGGATTATGCGGAAGACGTGTGCAAGACCTCACCCACGTCTCGACAGAATAGGCAAGCGAATCGATTCATCTGCTTAGCTCCTCTATAAATACCGCCAGGTTTTGCTCCTTTCTCATTCATTCATTCACTCTCTATTGCACACTCTTGCACACAGTTATATTTGCTCTCACTCTCTCGCTTTGATATCACCTGACTTAAGCATCGGAGGGGCTTCGCCGGACACACTTCCGGCGCCCTCTGACGAGTGTTTTGTGGCTGCAGATCTCGACCCGACGCGTGACCTTCTCTTAAATTGCCCGAAGTCATCAAAGCTCTTCGGCATAACATCGTTTGCTCTCGGTTGAACTATTTGGCTACATCAAATTCCATTATCGTTTCACGGAACGATCACGTCACGAAAATTTTGAAAAAATATAAAACAATAAAGAGTTTAGATAAATATTTTATAATTGACGGAGTAATATTACTTAAGTTACAATCCATCGTAAAGTAATATTACAGATTATTCAACATTTATTAAAATAAAAAGTACATATGAACGAATATGGCTTATTTATTATCACACTTCAAATTATACAACAAAAATAGTTAAACATAAGTCTTGATTTTCTTTATAAATTTAGTGATGGATAAAACTGGATGTCGTCTTTATCATTCACCATCTTGGATGAAATGTCATGTGTTGATCTGCGAAATACTTAGTCAATTAATATGTTAAGTATATTCAAATACATATATTTTTAACAAAAAGCCTAACGGATAACAAATATGGTAATAAAATGATATTAATATATGGAATAGAAATTAATAATATCTAATATATTCACATATTAATTCACAATTTAAATTTTAACATATAAAGATACCTTAAAATATTTTTATGCGGACTAATACCAAGATGAATGGCGTGAGGGAAGTAAATCATTAGTATATTCTCCTTGGGAATCTGGTTGTGGAAATTGATCATTAGCATATGGTTGTGGATATAAATCAGTGTAAAATTGCCCCGTTGGATATCGATTGAGTCGAGGACTTGAAAATGATTTCGTTATTGATCATTAGCATATGGTTGTTGATAAAGTACGCTACGATCTACAGGTCCCGGTTGTAATGACATCCTATATTAAATAAAATAATGATTTTGTTAAATAATACTTGTAATAAATAAAACAATAATATTAATAATAATATTTAAATAGTATTTCATTTCTCTTAAATTCATGATTTTGTTGAATAAGCTTTGTTGTATGATCAATATAAAAGCTATGTACTAACAATTTTTAAGAGAGCTTCCAGGTCATTAGAGGGGTTGAGGCTCACTTAAAACCCAACTTCCTAAGGCAAAGCAACACTCTTCAGTGAGCCCACTCTTCAGTGAGCCCAGTCGGTAGAAGCTATTTTTAAGGCGGTCTATAAAGAAATCTCTTAAATTATGTTTTGTCACATGATAATAAAAATACTAATATAAAAAATAATAATAACAATACTAGTATCAATAATAATAACACTAATATAATACTATTAATAATAATAATCATAATAATATTAACAACATTAATAATAATGATAAGCCTCCTCTTGTGGTTTTCTTTGATGGCCCGTGACACTTTTCTCAGCTCTCTCGAGCTTACAACTTACTCATATGTCTATCGTTTTCCACAAATTAACTAGACTCCATTTAATTTGTATAATCAAGGAAGAACACTCTAAGCTTATGGACTGTCATGAAGTAAATCTAGTTTTGAATTCTGATTTCAATCTAATACGTAAATTGGCCTATGGGTAATATAATCTACAAGCTATCTTTCATGATGGGTCTTTCCAACCCAAGTTCCTCGAAACTTTCGAGTAATATTTTATTCGGCTTAAATTCTAAGAAACAAATATAATATTTACGCATAGGCAAATTACATAAAAATTCGCAAGTGTTGAAAAACCTGTTTGAAAATTAATATATTTACAACTCAGTTTTTAGCAAATTACATAAAAATTCCCAAGTGTTGAAAAACCTATTTGAAAATTAATATATTTACAACTCTGTTTTTAAATGTCATGCATACAATTCTTAACAAATAGGCTAAACGGGTTTTTTGTTTTCAAAAAAATGAATGATTCATTATCATATACTTTTATGGAGACTTCTAAATGTTAGTTTTTTACACGGGATATAGTGTAATTACATTTGATATTTTAACTATTTTGTCTTTGAAAAACCGGATGTTGGTTTATTTAATTTGTTACTACTTTAGTTTTGGTTTTTAGTTTTTTGGTGGGTGGTGGGGGAATAACAATAAATATGATCTCATTGCTCTAATACATTGTATAAAAAGGGTTTAGCAAATTTTCTAATCGTCAAAGAATTATGTTTTTTTATGTGCATTAAGCCAATAAGTACAATTGCAAAAACGAACAAGATGCCAAAGTCGGGATGATCGGATGAGTCGTTCCTTATACAATAGTTCTATCTCAAATATATATTGGACCATATTCCATATTAGTGTTGCTCTAGTATGATTTTAGTAAGTAGGATTTTACATAAAAAATTTTATATATTCTTTAAAATTATTGAAACATAATAACATGGATATCACGCCGGAAATGTTTTGGATTAATTTGGGTACTTGGGAGATTACTTTCAGTTAAAGTGTTGAGAATCTTTTTAAATAAGAGGTCTGCAGCGCTTTTCATTTTAATATATTATTGTTATTGTTATTATCATCAATTATTATTACTATTACTATATTATTTGGCATTTTGTTTTATAAAATTCGAAACTGATATTAGGGAACTGACAATAGGATGATTGGTGGTGGAAGATGGAATGGGGAGGCATTAAATGATTAGGGATAAATTTCATCAAACTTCCCAAGCAGTACATCTACTTTCCTCTCTACATAGAGCAAAATCTTCAACAAACTATTATCAAAGAAACTTACTAGATCAAAAACAGTATATGTTCAGAATTATGTTTCTTAGCAATAGTATCAACTTTTGTCCCCCTCCGATCGAATTGTGACACATCATACTTCAAAAATCTTAGTTATGTTTCTTTCCTCCTTTATTGAGAACAATATCTCTTTTTCTAGGGGATGGGGGTGGAGGTATATTTTATCTCGCTTTTTCCAAACCAATCCATTTTGAAAATGCCAATCACTCATCAGCCAAATTATTTTTTATGACGGAACTGTCTGCTCTAGCATTAATCTATAAGAATATAATATTGCTCCATGATTGTAAATAAAGAGGTAATTTTTAGGGTTTACAGACTCATAGATTCAGGTGAATTATAAGACGACGGCATGTCATTAGCTAATAAGTAGAAGAGTTAACAAGAACTTTATTTTGTTGGGGTATAGAGTACTTTTTGTATCCTAGGAGGTGGTAGCTATCGTATCTAGGGGTGGAAAAAATCCCTAAAATCCCGACACAACCCGAACCCCGACCCGAAAAATCCCGACCCTAAAAAATCCTGTCCCAATAAGTATCGGGAATGGGATCGGATGTTTTTTTGCTCACCGGATGGAATTCCCGACCTGGCCCTAAATATATTAACTAATAAAAAAATATTTTTAATATAAAAAAACAGAAGTTTATTTATTATCTGTTAAAACAAATAATAAAAAAATATTATTTTTTAAATATTTTTACTTTTTGTATGTACTTTTTGTATCAAAATATAAGTTAGCTTCTATAACATATTATTTGTTTTAATAGAAATGCATATATTTTATTTAGTCATCGATGTTCCTGACGAGGAATATAGTTCAGTAATTTATGAGCTGGGTAAGTTGGTACAACGATACTTGATATTTTTTTAAGTTTATATAATGATAAGTTGGTGTTTTGTATATATTTTAGTTTTTATTTTTTGTAAAGTATTCTTATATAACATATGTTGGTTACAAATACCCACGAGAACATGAAAAAGTAATACATCTCCTCAAGTGCAAGCTCCAAAGACCTTTCGGTGGAAGTTAAATATTTGATGTTGTGGTTTAATGATACAATATCAAATATTATTTTGTTTTGGATTTAATTTTTTAGTTGATTAACCAAAAATCGTATCACTTGTTTCAAGTATTAAAATTTAATTTTCGATACTTATATATTATCTCGCATGTGATTGTATTTGTCCTTGTTCGGGATATCCCTTCCCGACCCTACGGGATCTCGAAAATACGGTTTTCGAATATTCGGATCCTTTCGGGTACGGGATCGGGTTATAAAATAGATTCCCAATTCTTTTCGGGATGGGAATCGGGGAAGTGGATTACGAGACGGGACCTTATCCGATCCCACCCGTAATTGTATCACAAAACGAATCCCTAGTAGGTGGCCATTCATTTTGTAATAATTCCCTTTGTTCCTTTCTTGGAGGCAGCACTCTCTCTGTTCCCATCACATGTTCTCGATTCTTCTTCATACCCCCCACATCTTCTTCACGTTAAATCAAAGTTTAATTTCTTCCAGCGATAGACGTTGGACACAAAGTCCTGCATAAGCCCTCTTGAATAAATAGATATAGCTGTAATTTCTTTGATTTATTTATTTATCTTCACAAACACTGTGATTAATAAATTATTTGTACACATTTATGTATGTGTTGATATGATATTTATTATTGATCCGTCGGTTTTTCACTATCATTTCGATTCTATTTAGTGGTATAGGATGAAGGTTTATGGTAAACATTGATATTGTAAAGTTTGAAAGTGATTAGATTCGACAATACTTTGTTGACCAAATTGTCTGATTCTGAAAACATTTAACATTATACTAAAAATGTATTGTATATGCCGGGATTAGAAGGTGAGGTGCTTCTTTCATAGATGAATCATACAAAGTTATCAAAGTAGGCACAATTAGGAAGAAGGATTACGAAGAAAGGCAACGTACAAAGTGGAGTTCTCCGGATTAGAAGACAAAATAATCCAGATAATATTGTCAAAGATTAACCTTTTCAAAACTCCTAATGAAATTTATCAAAAAAAAAATATCTGGTAAAATCATGTATATAATAAAGTTATAAATACAAATCTTAAAAAAATTTGGAATCATACTATATATGGTAACAGATAACAATATTTTAAATAAAACGGCTGGGCTTTTTTTAAAAATAATGTAAAAATAAAATCGTTTGTCAAAAATAATGTAGTGGGGGAATGTTTCATAAATACCGTAAAACGCTATTGGAAAGAGCGGACGGTGAAAAAAATTGGTTAGCATCCGCTGCTTGATTTTTTTAAAAAAAAACAGTGTAGCGTCCGCTACTTACAGTAGCGGGACGCTGATTAATTGTAAAAAAAATAATTAAAAAGTTGATTTGACGCTACATCACATAGCGTCACATCACGTGAATTATAATCACCTGAATGCAGCTTTATGAGCGTCCGCTCTGTCGAAAAGCGGACGCTCATTTTGGAATTTTGCCGCGGAGCTGGGCTATAAATTGGCTGCTTTGTATATTCGTTCGAACCATCCTAAAAAAATCACGTACGTTCGAGCGAAAGGAATTCAGCATCCGCTCTTTGGAATAGAGGCCGCCGCTACAATTTCAGCGTCCGCCCTCCGTATTAGCATCGGCTCTTTTTTTAATTCCCCGTCCATTTTTCTCTTCTTCGATACAAAACAGTCGTCCATTTTTCTCTTCTTCGCTACAAAACAGTCGTCCGATTATCCGCACGTCCAGTATTTGGGAGTTTGTTTATATATACCGAAATTCTTTAATTTTATAATCTTCGTATATGTTTTTTTATATGTTTTTTTATTATTTATTACAATATTATATAAAATAATTGTTATAAATTTATTATATTTTTTTATGTCTATTTTATTTTTTTATCAGGATGGCAGCGAATCGCGGAATAGAAGATCCCAGTGTGTTATATCTTCAGCCAACACATATCTCAAGTGCAGTAACCTTTGACAATGCTGATCAAATCATAAAAGTGAAGCGTTCGGATAATCTAATCTGGACGTTGTACTCGGGGAACTATATCCACAATCGTGTTTTTGGCTTCTTACAATATATGGGATTTTATGGTGTTTTGAAGTGTGGTTATCGTGTATATGATAATCATCTCATTACTACACTTGTCGAACGATGGCGTCGTGAGACGCATACATTTCATTTTCGATGCGGTGAAGCCACGGTGACACTGCATGATGTATCGATCATTTGGGGCTTGAAGATTGATGGTGAGCCTGTGTCCGGAGTATATTATTCCCATTATGTGCAGCAATGGCAACACACTTGTTTGGATTTGTTGGGATTTGAGCCCGTACAAGCATATTTCAAAGGTGGACATCTGTCTATGACCGCTCTATATGAACATTGCATCTCTACACATATCAACGATTATAGTTCGGAAGAAGATGTCCAGAAATATAGTCGATGCGTGGCGTTAATGATAATTGGAGGGATATTGTTTCTAGATTATCAAGGAGGCTCGGTTAGACTCATGTTTTTGCAACTACTTCGAGACCTTCATCAGGTAATTCAGTTGAATTTTTAATTTTTTATATATCATTTTATATTATAATATTTAACCTGATTTATTTTTATTACACATATCAGGTGAACTCGTATAGTTGGGGTAGTGCGGTATTAGCGTTCCTATATCGACAGTTGTGTAATGCAACTAATATAGGGAAACATAAAATATCTGGACCGTTATATATTATACAGGTAGTTTTATTGAATTTTTTTAATAATATTATTTACTTTTAACCTGATTAATTTGTTGTAGATATGAGCATGGAGCAGGATTACACTCGTTAACCCGGACCGAGATAATGTAGCGCTTCATGCACCTAGTATTCAATTTGATGAACATACGCCAATACCGCCCTATGGTGCACGATAAAATATTTAATTAGTTATTTAAAATATTTAATTAGTTATTTATAATATGATATATCATTTTTTAAATCATTTGATATATAATCATATTTTTTTAAATTACTAGGTGGAACTCTGTTTTTAGTTACACACATGCGCCAACACATTCTGTGAGAATTATTAGAGAATGTTTCGATCGTATGAACAATGACAATGTAATATTTAAATTATTATGTTTTGAAAATTCATGTGTAATATTTAATATTTTCGTATTTTTTTCAGTTTAACTGGACGGTGTACAAGGACAAACGATCTCGATGTTAAAACAATCATTGATTCATACGATAATAAGATATGGCGCTGTGTTTGTCCCCTGATTTGCTTCGAGATTTTGGAGATGAACAGAGCTCTCCCACGCACCATAAACAATTTCGACCGCACGTCTCAAACTTCTCCATGCCTTCGAATACGTGATTTCATATCCATATTTTTCTTTCATATTCTCCATAATATATTTGATCTCGTACGAAGGATTACATCGTACAATACCCAGCAAAGTTTGAGCGATCATGTTGCTGTTCAGGTTGTGATGGTCAATTCCGATGTTGGAGGCGATACAAATATGAGGTCCACCATATTTGGTTATTTTCCAATAACGTGTCTTCGACTTCAAAGAAGCTCGTAAACCCCAACAACACATGGTTCTGCTTGCAATGTTCTTGCATCGTACCTTCCACAAAGTGCGTGTGCTCTCCACTACAGTATACTCACGTCTAACAATTCTAACAGAATAATCCTTCACAGATGCAATCAGATCTTGTTTATCTTTAAACATCATGTTTACAGATAACTCACCTCTCTCTGTGTTGTAGTAGCTCGTTCTTCCAGAAGGTACACCAATAGAATCAGGTATCTCTTCCCCAAACACGGTAGTAAAAAAAGATGGCATTTCATGTGTGCTGGAGAGAAATGGTGTGACTTGTCGTTGTAAAGTTTCTCCTCGGATGTGACGAGATGATGTCCCCTCGTGCATGATATCCTCATGTTCATCATCAGCAGGTTCTTCATCAGACTCATCAGATGATGTGTCTGGTTCGGTATCACTGTTATTAACATGTGTATTAGCGTCACCCTGGTCCGGAGAAGCTACCTCTATTTCATGATCAGCGGTGTTCGTGTCAAAATATTCATTTCCTCCAGTGAAATGTTGATCCCATGATCCACTTCCATGCTCCAGAGATATATTGCATAATCCTTCGGTAACCTGTGGAACATAAATCTGTGGCTCATGGAACTCATCATATGTAGAAGTACCTGCTTGGTTAAAACGCCCTCCATCGGAGACATGCTGAATATATGAATCATCGGGTTCATTATAACAAACAGTAGGATTAATTGACTGTGTCTCCACGTACAAATGCAAAATCTGCATATTGGGACATTGCATCACAAATTCTAAAACACCATCATCTTCTATATGTATTAGAACTTCTGTCCAACATGATCTCTCCATAAATACATATTTCGTAGATAATTTTATAGAATGTTTAGAACTATCAATGTTCAACATTCTACACACAAGTTCAACCAAATCAAACAAATTTATTGATCGTGGTACTCTCATAGGCCTTCTATGTGAAATAGAATATTCGACAGAACCATTTCCACCAATAATATCACCACCAAAATATAAAACACTCTGACAGAATTCATTTTAAAGAACAAAAACGAGGTTATTTGATAGAATAATTTAAATATTTTCAGTAAAAAACGAACTTCAAAAATAGATGAAAGCAAGAGATATAGATATAAATATAAATAAATAAGCAAGTTTGTAAATGAATATATAAAATAGAATATGTTTAAGAAGAGTATATTGAAAATGCAGTGAATGTTGAAGAAACAGAGTTTGAAGTGAGAAGATGATTATAAGATGAAGAATAGAGGATGGAGGAAGGAGGAGTATCGAGAGAAGTTTAAGTATCGAGATGTAAATAAATTGTGAAAGAAGGAGTGTGTTTATATAGAAGAAAAAGCTTACACATCACATTTAAGTCGGTTTCAAAAGGTACACGTTACATTTAAGTCGGTCTCAAAAGCTGTAATTTCACGTGAAGCGATGTGACTCGGCGTCACATCGCACTTTTTTTTATTTTAATGCAGCGTCTGCGGAAAGGGCTAGCGGACGCTAACTAAATTTTTTTTAAAAAAAAATTGAAGCGTCCGATTTTTTTAAAAGCGGACGATCATGTTTTTCTTTTTTTTTTACCGTCCGCTTTTGGTAAAAGCGGACCATCATTTTTTTCGTCCACCGTCCGCGCTTTACAATAGCGTCCGCGCTTTACAATAGCGTTTTACAGTAGTTTTACAAACTCTCTCCAAATGCATTATTTTTGAAAATAATATTTTTTTTTGCGTTATTTTTAAAAAAAGCCCAAATAAAACTCAAAAGTTTCTTTTTTGAGTAAGAAAAATCCCCTTGTTTGGAAACGCAGATGGGATGAAGAAAGTGGGGAAGCATTGACGGGCATGGACTTGAAGGTACTACTTGTCTTGTTTTGCATGTGATAGCCTGCCTATTCACTCTGTCCTTTTTTTTAACAGCTGTCTCCCACACTATTTCTATTTCTTTTCTGTCCTATCTTTTCGTAAATGTGGAGAAAGAGATCTACTCATTACTCAATGTAAAAAGTTGGAGATGGCTTCTTATACTATCAAGATATGGGTCTGCTATCAACAAGATTTTGTGCAATATATGAAGCACTATATTGCCCAGTGATTGGCCATACCTGGAGGATATAATTTACTTCTCATTTCTGTAGAGTCAGACCATGGTAAAGTATATAGCAACTTTAATCACATAAATGAGAATATATTGGTTAAGTGTCTTTAATGAATTTTATATTTATATTCTTTAGTAGAAGGCATAAACTGTTGTTCATTCCTTCCCAGTCTTTGCGTTCATGTTCCTTGATGAACATAACAATTTTCTTTTCCTTCTCTATACCTTGCAGGAAATCAAGTCCCTTTCAACACATCTGTCTTTGGTGCTCTTGGATGAAGTATGGAGCTTCAATTATGTATTTTAATGTGTTTACTCCTCCGTGCAAAAAATTTGTTTGTTCCATATCATGATTGCCGTTGTTTTTTGCAGTCTCTGAGATATAAAATGGTGTTCACCAGCCTTTGCAAATGCTTGTATGCAGTTCGACGAAGTGAACTTGAAGCCCACCTACCAGATTCTCTGGGAAGCCTTTTTTAGGACAATAAATGGGGGACTGGATAAAATTCATATGATATTTTCATCATTGTCACTGATTTTATTTTCACTTTAAACTATTTAGGTAGGTGCAGGGACCAATCTCTTGAAGGATCTTCTTTTGCTGATTGTGGTGCCTTGTTGACTACAGCTACCACTCACCATGGATGTTGTGAAATAGCTCAAGAATCCTTCGATGGTGACAGAAACTATGGTTTGATTTACACTTGTCTATTCTCTGTTATGCATGAGTTAACTATCTGGTTGCTTGACAGAATATACACAAGCACACGAGCAGTAAAGAAACAACACCAAATTTACGTGGTTCGATCAAAGATGATCTACATCCACGGGAGGGAAAGATTGCTGTCTTTTATTGATCACAAGATTACAGATTCAAGCCACTACTCTATACAGTACAAGAACACTTATCTGATTACAAGAAACGCCACAAACAATTGATCACCAGAACACCTTCTACCCTGCAGGTACACGTTCTTGATCCCACTGTTTCTTCAAGGTTTCTTCTTCTCCAGGTTGGTGCCTTCTGTGTTCAGAGTAATTTTTATTTCCACTGATGAGAGTGAGTATATGAGAGTGAGTATGCGGTCTGTTGTGTTTTCTGAAAATCCCATTTCCTTTTATACGTTTCCAGTAACCAACAAAACTGATTTCCAGCAACTTGACCCAAACCCGTAACTGGCCCAACTCTTAGTGTATTTAATTGTTGGATTGATGACACCAAGTCACAATGGAGAACTTAAAACTCTCAAATACAGGTAGCTTGTATAAGAATGGATCACTAAAATGATTCATAAAATAATATTATTTAACATGAGGATTACTACTTCAACTATGGTAGCAGTAATGCCTTTGCGAATGCTTGTATGCAGTTCGACGAAGTGAACTTGAAGCCCACCTACCGGATTCTCTGGGGAGTACCACCAGGTATTATCTTGTTTTATGAGAGAAATGGGCTGTTGCTTGTATAATAACTGTTGATTTTAAAGGTTTTCATATTGCGGATTTTGCTTTGTCATTTTTAATGACTCGGCTTTAAGACTTCAGTGATCTTGTAGAAGCAGGCTCCTATCTGTTAAATGAAAATGAATGCTTGGATTCTTTTTTATTTCTAACCAATATTTTGGAGAGGCTTGGGATGCCTGTTGAAAATTTGGATAACGCTCGTGAACTATATGGAGCAGCCAGTGCAGAATTTAATGAGGTATATACAATTGATAATGCGTGCATATCCAGATTGTTGCCTATATATATATAGATGGGACTAGATCGGTTTCTCGTTTATAATTCTTTGTGTGAAATTGACATAAATAATTTTTGTTGGAAGTCTTATTATAGGCAATTTTGTTGTTCAGATAAGCCCTCTTGAATAAATAGATATAGCTGTAATTTCTTTATAGCAGATAGCCAGTTTGTGTGAGCATGACAGTTCTTTGTGACCTCTTCCTTCGAATTTCCATCCCAAGAATTTTCTTTGCTGATCCCAGATCTTTCATTTCAAACCTTCCCTTCAATTCTGTTTTCAGTTCTTCAATTTCCCTCAAGTTCTCACATGCTAACAGCATGTCATCCACATACAGCAATAGATATATGTTGTTCCCACTGGACAGTCTTTTATGATAAACACACCAATCGAATTCACTCCTCCTGAAGTTTTGGCTGGTCATAAAGTCATCAAACTTTCTGTACCACTGTCGAGGTGCTTGTTTTAAGCCATAGATAGACCTCTTCAATTTACAGACCATAGGAGTTGGAGTATTAGTTTCGAACATCTCAGGCTGCTGCATGAATATCTCTTCATCTAGATCTCCATGTAGGAAAGTTGTCTTGACATCCAGCTGCTCCAATTCCAGATCCATTTTGGCCACTATAGACAGCATACTTCTGATTGATCTGTGCTTTACAACAGGAGAAAAAATTTCATGAAAGTACAGCCCCTCTACTTGAGAATAACCTTTGGCAACTAGTCTGGCTTTGAATCGTGGCTGCTCAACTCCTTGGATTCCTTCTTTCCTTTTGAATATCCATTTGCAGCCTACAATTCTTTTATTCTTCGGAGTAGGGACTAGTTGCCAAGTGTTGTTCTTTTCAAGAGAAACCACTTCTTCTTCCATAGCAGCCTGCCAATTCAATTTATCAGGTGACATCATTGCTTCTTGGACTGTCAGGGGATCAGTCCTTCTATTTCAGAGGCTGCAGTGAGATCAAATGACACCATTTCAGCATGTCCAAAACGTTGGGGTGGTTTGATTGTCCTTCTTTGCCTGTCTCTCACAAGCTGATACCCTTGCCTTTCAACAGATAGTTGGGGACTGGTTATATTCCTTTCTGCTGGTTCAGTCAGATCATCTCCAAGTAATTCATCAGACATAGGAAGCTCCACCTCGATCAAGAATCCTGTGCTCTGATACCAATTTGTTGTGAAATAGCTCAAGAATCCTTCGATGGTGACAGAAACTATGGTTTGATTCACACTTGTTTACTTTGTTATGCATGAGTTAACTATCTGATTTCTTGACAGAATATACACACGCACACAAGCAGTAAAGAAACAACACCAAGTTTACGTGGTTCGATCAAGATGATCTACATCCACGGGAGGGAAAGATTGCTGTCTTTTATTGATCACAAGGGTACAGAATTCATCCACTACTCTTTACAGTACAAGTGCACTTATCTGTTTACAAGAGAAACCCACAAGCGATTGATCACCAGAACGTCTTCTTCAATGCAGGTACTCGTTCTTGATCCACTGCTTCTCCACTGTTTCTTCTTCTCCAGATTTGTGTCTTCTGTGTTCAGAGTATTTCCACTGATGAATACGGTTATGAGAGTGAGTGTTTGTCTTGCTGTTTTCTAAGAATCTCATTTCCTTTTATACCTTTCCAGTAACCCAAAAGAAACTGATTTCCAGCAACTTGACCCAAACCCGTAACTTACCCCATCTCCAGTGTATGGTTTTATTTAATTGATGACACCAACTGTCCACACCTGCAAATTCGTGTCCATTAATTATTATCTGAATATTTCAAAAAACAACTAAGAAAGATAAAGTCTAAATTAAGTATTCTCATTCACCTTTGGTTTCTTTGCAGAGCCTCCATTCTACCTTTGAGCTTTGCATATTCAAGACCCCAGCTTCCCTATTCGAATTTTTTTTTATATCGTCGTTATGATTAATTTTTTTTTTTGCTGAAAGATTGTGTTAGGATTAAAGTTCTAATCCTACTTGAAATAAGCAAAAAGTATTGACAAAAAAGGAAATTGACAAGAATGGACACAATTTAGACATACACATATCGTGGTGGTATCAAAATCTCACTATGATAAAAATTAAACTGACATTATTACGAAAGAAAATCACATGAAAATCGACAGTACACTCAAGATGGTCACTGATTAGAAACATGATATATCTTGAAACAATAAAAAACATTATACTTGGTGATCGTCGACCAGGTCAAATATGAGAGATGAATTTTTCCGACCCCGAATGGATAAAAATATTATATTTTATTTTTCGAGAATACAAGCTCCTGAGAGATCGTCTCATGGGTTATCTCTTAATATGAATTTCTAATCCAACTTATGAAGAAATACTATTTATTATACAAAAGATAATATTTTTCACTTAATAAACATAAACATTACAGATTTGACAAATATATATGTGAGACATGAGGATTTCGATCAGCTTACCCTTGGCGCATTATCCTAAAGGTAAAATTAATAACTCATTTTAATTAAAATATATATTCATGTGAGGTCAAATATGAATCGTACGTATTTAGACAAATGATAACTATTAGATCTGCAGTGAATATAATACTGAATACCCACACTATAGGATCTCATTGATCGCTAAGACCTAGTTTTCATCAAACATAGATTTCAAACAGACCCATCCATGTTACGAATATATATCCGTGAGACAATGACGATTTAGATCGACCTATAACACATTACCTAAAGGTAAATTTAATGACTATCATTTAATTAAAATATATATTCATGTCAGGTTAAACATGAATCCCAAGTATTTAGCCAAATGATAACTATTAGATTTGCATTGTGGACAATACCCAAACATAGGATCTCATTCACCGACTAAGACCTAGTTTTCATCGGACATAGATTTCACACTTTATGGAAGTTTCCAAAGTAAAACCAAGACAATATGCTTGATATGCGAGACGACAACTCGCAACTGATTATACAAGCGTCGAGAAAGGATATGTAGTAAATCATTCACATTTGTAAAAAAAAAAAAACGCAAAACATTCTCTTACATTGGAAAACAAAGACTTGAAATCTCTTCATGTCACATGATATTGAAGTGATATATAATATTAGACAACAAAATTCAATAATCGTGATGAGAGTGAGTATGCGGTCTGTTGTGTTTTCTGAAAATCCCATTTCCTTTTATACGTTTCCAGTAACAAAAAAAACTGATTTCCAGCAACTTGACCCAAACCCGTAACTGGCCCAACTCTTAGTGTATTTAATTGTTGGATTGATGACACCAAGTCACAATGGAGAACTTAAAACTCTCAAATACAGGTAGCTTGTATAAGAATGGATCACTAAAATGATTCATAAAATAATATTATTTAACATGAGGATTACTACTTCAACTATGGTAGCAGTAATGCCTTTGCGAATGCTTGTATGCAGTTCGACGAAGTGAACTTGAAGCCCACCTACCGGATTCTCTGGGGAGTACCACCAGGTATTATCTTGTTTTATGAGAGAAATGGGCTGTTGCTTGTATAATAACTGTTGATTTTAAAGGTTTTCATATTGCGGATTTTGCTTTGTCATTTTTAATGACTCGGCTTTAAGACTTCAGTGATCTTGTAGAAGCAGGCTCCTATCTGTTAAATGAAAATGAATGCTTGGATTCTTTTTTATTTCTAACCAATATTTTGGAGAGGCTTGGGATGCCTGTTGAAAATTTGGATAACGCTCGTGAACTATATGGAGCAGCCAGTGCAGAATTTAATGAGGTATATACAATTGATAATGCGTGCATATCCAGATTGTTGCCTATATATATATAGATGGGACTAGATCGGTTTCTCGTTTATAATTCTTTGTGTGAAATTGACATAAATAATTTTTGTTGGAAGTCTTATTATAGGCAATTTTGTTGTTCAGATAAGCCCTCTTGAATAAATAGATATAGCTGTAATTTCTTTATATCTATTATTACCTTCAGAAACTCTATGATTATAAATTATACGTACACATTTTACGTAAGCATCTATATGATATATGATATTGTTATTGATCCAGTCGGTTTGTCACTATCATTTCGATTCTAGTTAGTGGTATAGGATGAAGTTTTATTGGTAAACATTAATATTGTAAAGTTTGAAAGTGATTAGATTCAACAATACTTGTCGACCAAATTGTCTTTTTTTCTGAAAAAAAATTAACATTATACTAAAAATGTATAGTCATATATTTGCCGGGATTAGAAGGTGAGGTGCTTCTTCATCATAGATGAAGCATACAAAGTTATCGAAGTAGGCACAATTAGCAAGAAGGATTACGAAGAAAGGCAACGTACAAAGTGGAGTTCTCCGGATTAGAAGACAAAATAATCCAGATAATATTGTCAAAGATTAACCTTTTCAAAACTCCTAATGAAATTTATCCCAAAAAAGCATCTAGTAAAATCATATATGATACCACTATAATTTCCCCCCTCGGGACCCGAGGAAAGAGCTCCTCTTAAAAAACCTCTTGCAATTAAAATTTCAAATTTTATAAAACAAAATGCCAATAGAATATTAATAGTAGTAGTAATAATAATTGATGTTAATAACAATAACAAGGTGAAAAGATATCAGTAACTTGTCAAAAGATAGATAAAACACCACATTGAGCACTAGCATCATATTATCTCAAGTGATCGCTCAATACAAACACCCTCCTTGTTTGTGCCTTTCTTTCTGTTGAAATCTCTGTTGCAGCCATAGTAAGTATAAACAAGTATACAAATCATTACAGAAAATTTTGCTATGTTGCAGCCCTAGTAAGTATAAAAAATTAACGAAAGGTTCGCAGATGAAAGCTCTTAGACGATGTCGGACTTCCTCATAGGAGAAATCGTCGCAGTCAGCATCCCCTAATTCGCTATCATTGCCGTGGATCCATTTGAGATTGGTTCTGTTCTTATTAGCCTCCTCATCATCAGCTAATTGCTCTTAATCGTCTCCTTCTAATTGGTAACTTCTCTCTCACTCTTTCTGATTTACTTCATTGTTATTTTTTGAATGTTTAGTTTTAGGTCCATTGTTTAGGGGCGATTCAAGTTCAGTTCTTGATCTTGCAATTCTAAAAAATCGTTTTTTAAAACCTGCGTGGTTTCTCTACTCGTAAAATCAATCCATTAACTCCTTGTGGCTCAGTCGCAGAACATTTATAGAAATGGATTTTGCTTCCATTTTAGGTGTTGGGCTTCAGTTTGTCTGTGCTCCGGTGTGGATTGGGGCATCTATTTTTTTGTATTGACTCTAGAATTATGTACGACTTTATATTATTTTATTGACCTTTTATTAAACCTTTCATTTTTCCACTTCTCTACCTTTTTTAGTAAGGTGGAAGATTTCAAATTTCGAGTCAGGTAATATATATTTGTGCTTAAATGCTCGAGTTACTCGTAGTGTCGTACGAAACCAAAGATCGCTGACCATAAAAGTCTTGTCTTGACATCTATTTCGAAGTTTCGTGTTGCTTAATATTTTTGGAAGTGATTGAATTGGTTGCCGTATGGGCATGAAGGTTGCCTTTGTTTTGGCATGCCCCGCTTCAATTTGCTTGCCATCTAACTCTAGGTGAAAAGAATTTGATGTGTTCTAGTGTTTTGATTGTCAAAATTTGACTGATGATAGAAAGAGTGCAAATGTCTTATAGTTTGTTGGAGATCAGAACTCTTTTGGCACACGCTGATGTAGATCTTCTTCAATTCTTTTGCATACTTATTGTCTGGTGGATAAAGCATCGGAAGATTGTGTTTATTTAGCATTTGTAACATTTTTAAGCTGCATTTGCGAATAGAACTCCTTCGATCCACATTTTTTAGTATAGTTGTGGAAGTATGCGCGACTGTGTTTACTTGGTTTCACCAACTGAAATCAGCTTCTCTCTCAGAGTTGTTCCCCTACACTGTAACTTCACACTGAACTGAAATTTTTCTTATTAGGGTTCATAAAATGACACACATACTTTAGTAGAATACTCACTTGTAGTTGTCCACTGGTTATGTTTGATTCTCCAACTGTCAATAATTTATCTCTTATCTTTTATAGTGAAGTACAAATCCAGAATGACAATAGTTATCATTTTAAACGTGTAACCTTTTCAAATGAGGTTCATTGGCTTTCTCCATTTATTTATCTCTGTTCTGAATCAAATGGTCATCATTTCTCTAGCAGACCAAATTTAATGTACTACGAGAGATTCTTGCAGACTAAATGTTATGGTAGCTAAGACTAGTGAAGCATAGACATATTTTCTTGAAGAGTTAAATGATGAGAGGGAGAGATAGAAATCATGTAACATTGTGAATGTTTAGCAAGATACGTGGAGCCACATTTCTGACTGACATAGGTCAAGAATCTCTATTAGTATATCGTGCTTTAATCCCTTTTTTTTTCGTTGCTTTTCAAATCTGCTTAAGAATCAAATTATCTTAGGTTGTCCACTTTCTACAATTTACAACAAAGTTATCTATAATGTGAGGATTTTCTGTAACTCTAGATGTGGTTATATTATACTCTTTTCCTAATTTATGTTCTATCACAAATTGATCCTTGCCCACCACATGTTTGATGAAATGTGTAGCATCGAATTTTGTTTTACTTTGTATAACCAAGCTGCTACAATGTTTTACTCCTGTTCATTACATCTTACACAATAAATTATTTATTTTAGTCAAATTTTACTCCAGTTTATCATGTATATGTGAATTTTCCAAACCGCTATAATGTTCAACTCTTGTTTATCATATCTTACACAACAAATTATTTATTTCAGTAAGTTTTGCTCCAGTTTTATTATGATATAATTGAATTGTCCATCAGTTTTTAAATTATAGTTTCTCCAATTGTTACACATCAAATTATACAATTATCTTTTTTTAAGTATTGTAGCGTACTAATAAATTTTGGAATGTGCCTTTTCTATGGAGTAGTTTATCCACTGTTTTCTTTTAGAGTAAGGCCACCAACATCTTTTCTTAGTTCAATCTAGAACATTGATTAACTAAGGAAAGAATGGCCAGCAAGGTTTGGTATGTGGTTCAAGTTGCATATGTGACGTGTCTCTTGGATGTTATTGCACATCACATATTCTCCACTCGAGGTCAGATCTTTGTCTAGCATTTGAACACAAATATAAGAAAGGTGGTGAGAATTGTGGCTGTAGGAAGTTTTTCGTATCAGCTGTAGCGTTTCTATGTTGGGTTTATTTGCATGGTTGTGATGACATTCTGTAGGTATGTGGAGAACTTTTGTAAGTGAAAACTTCTTTCTGGTGGTAGACTACGAAATTATTTGTATAGATTTTTTTTGCATGTATTCATGCTATATGCCTCGTTAGTGACTCAGTTTATTCAGCGGAACTAGGTGCCAAAGTTGTGTTCAAAGATGATATTCCGGTGGAATATGAGCTGTTGTCCTCATTCTACGGTGTTATGTATGCGTCATTCTTGATGTTGGGTCTGTGGACTACTGAACATTATGGCCCATACGACATTATGCAGGAGATTTTTATGTCAATACTGTTAGCTCTCGGAAGGTGCAATCCTTTCGATTTGATAGTTGCCTGTGCCCTTTGCTTCTCGTATCGTTTAGTAGTTTTCTTGGTAAAAGAAATCATGACGTGTCGTGATATAAAGTTGAATAACATGTGATGACTGATGGCTGCGTAGAGGTTATGCATTGAACGTTGTCGATGTGGAGTTGAATGGCTTGAAAGCTAATATGCCAGCGGGGATAAATCATGAGTGGATACGAGCAATGGACCAGTGCAGAACATGTGGGCCGAGCTGGATAACTTGGAAAATGCAATCCCTTACGGGCAAGACTCTCATCATTTTGTGAGTAATTTGTCTTATTAATTTTGTCCACGTGGCGTCCTTAGATTCAACTTTTCCCATAAAGTGAATTTATCAATTAGATCAATTAATCCGAGCATATAATGATAGGATCGATAAGATCGGAGAAGTAGTTTAGAGGGGTGAATAAACTCCTCTAAAAATTTGTGTTCAAAAACCATTTTAGTAATCAGCTGAGTTACCAGTTGACATCACTTCTCATTCTAAGCCGATTTCTTAGCAACAAATAAGTTTATACTGAAAAATTCAATTAACCAGTGAACAAATAATAGCATAAATGTAAATCAGTAAGGAACATCGAGATTTGTTTGTGAAAGTTCGAAGCACAACTTCTATGTCGCTCCTAAAAGTGGAAGGATTTCCACTAGAAGACTTTGAATTAGATAAGTCGTATATCTAACACCATCCAGTCAGACCGCGTCTATGCTGAACTAATAGTTCCTCTCTGTTGATAACAGAACACTCTCTGTTATCTTACAATAATTTGGCAAGACCTTGAATAAGTATCTTTGAGTAAGGCCTTTAAAAAAAGGATACTTGACCATATTATTTACTTATTTAATTGCTCATATTCACTGTCTAATACAGTTCCATATTCACTGTCTAAGTCATCAAATTTTTAACAATAAAATAAACCCTAATCAATCAATTAATCTACTCTAAACAATGTTATTAAGGTTATAATTAAAGTAAATACCTTTAATCTCGTTATTTGATTTTTTGATAAACCAAACTAGCTTTTTCATTTAATTCTTAAATAACATAAAGACTAATTTTTAGCTAATAAAAACATTAAAACATCTAATTTGGTAATCAATATCCATCATATCTATCATATTTAGATGCGATGCCTTAATAAAATATTTTCATATGAAGAAAGGAATAAAGAAAATACAAATATCTTGGTCATAGGAAGGCAGAAGAAATGAGTCATTCTGAAAAAAATAATGGTTTATACGCATATGTATCGACAAAACTTAATTGCTAGCGTAATTAGTTCATAAATCCACCAAATGCTATCACTATTTTTCTCAAAACAAATTTTGTCCAGAATTACATAACTGCGTACGTGGAACTTGTTGTCTTGAGATGCCATGCCACTCCTCCTTTCGTGTAATCATTTGCACGAGCTAACTCCTCCTTTAATGTCATCATCTAAGCTAACGAGGAGTTACTTCATGCCACTTACACAGCTTGGTCAGCTCTTTTTCAATAACCTACATCATTATATGCTCAGGGTAATTGATCCAATTGATACATTCACTTTCGTGGAAAAACTCGAATCTAAGGCACAAAATTAATAAGATAAATTACACTAGCAAAATAATCAGACTCTTGCTCGCAAGGGATTGCAATTTCCAAGTTATCTAGTTCGGCCCGCATGTTCTGCATTGTTCTAATTGCTCGTGTCCACTCACCATTTCTCCCTGGCATATTAGCTTCTAAGTCATTCAACTGCATATGACAACGTTCAATTCATAACCTCGACGTAACAATCAGTTGTTGCATGTTGTTCAAGTTTATACCACCACGTGTCATGATTTCTGTTATCGAGAAAACTACGAAACGGTACGAGAAGCAAATGGCACCGACAACTATCAAATTTAAAAGATCGGACCTTCCAAGAGCTAACAGTATTGACATAAAAGTCGCTTTCATGATGTCATATGAGCCATAATGTTCACGAGTTCGCAGGGCCAACATCAAGTATAACACAGATATAACACCGCAAATGAGGACAATATCTCGTATTCCATCGGAACACCATCTTTCAACACAACTCTGTCACTTAGTTCCGATGAAAACGGAGCCAATAACGAATCCTATAGTTTGAATGCATTCAATAAAAAATCTACAAAACAACGTTGTACTCTGCCCTCAGAATTAAGCTTTCTCTTACAAAAGTTCTCCACGAACCTACAGGTTTCCATCACAAATATGCACATCACCCAACATAGAAGCGCCTTAATTGATACGAAAATCTTCCTATGGCCACAATTCTCACCACCTTCTAGACACAGATCTGACCTCGAGTGGGGAATATATGGTATGCAGTAGCATTCGAGAGACACTACAGATGCAACTTGAACCACATGCCAAACCTTGATGGCCATTCGTCACTTCATTGATCAATGCTCTAGGCTCAAACTAAGAAAAGATATTGGTGGCCTTACTGATAAAAAAATTAGGGGATAATTTTTTTATAGTAAAGGCACATTTTAAAGTTCATCAGTACGCAACTATACATTCAAAAGAAAGATAATTTTATCGTTTGATATATAAGTGTTATGATTTAAAAGCTGATGGAAAATTCATATATATCATGATAAAACTGGAGTTAAACTTGACTAATATAAATAATGTTACAAACAAGAGTTAAAACATTATCGAAGTTTGGAAAATTTACATGTACATGATAAAATTGGAGTAATATTTGCCTGAAATAAATAATTGTGTAAGATTTAATAAACAAGAGATAAACATTGTAACATCTTGGTTAGATGCAGTACAAAATTCTATATGATAGATTTCAGTAAACAGGTGGCGGGCAAATGGAAGGATCGATTTGCAAATTATAATAGAACATAAATTAGTAAAGGAGAGTACAGTAACCACTTTCAGAATCTCAGAAAATCCTCACATTGTAGATAACTTTGCTCTAAATGGTAGAATGTGGACAACACAAGGTAATTTGCTGCTTTTTAACAAAACTAAGGACATAATAAAGGGTTTAGGTTATGATATACAGATAGAGATTGTTGACCTGTGTCGGTCAAAAATGCAGCTCCTCGTAACTTGCTAAACATCATAATGTTACATGATTTTTGTCTCTGTCCCTCTCGTCATTTAACTCTTCAAGAAAAGATGTCTATATTTCACCAGTCTTAACAACCATAACATTTAGTCCGGCAAGAAGATCTTGTATTATATGAAATTTGTTCTGTTCGAGAAGATGATGACTATTTGATTCAGAAAAATGGATAAAGCCAATGATTTCCCAATTTGAAATGATTACCTGTGCAAAACGATAACTATCATCATTGTGGATATGTACTCCACTCCATAAAAGAATAAGAGAGAAATTATTGACACTTGGAGCACCAAACATGACCAACGGACAACTACAAATGAGTATTCTACTAAAGGTATCTCTATGTCCTTTTATGAACACTCATAACAGAGAAATTTCAGTTCCGTGTGAAGCTACAATGTAGGGGTGGAATTTTGGGTATAAAGTGTGATGCCAGGTGGCAAGGTGGCTTATAGAAGTGTGATGCCAGATCTTAATAGTTATAGTTTTGACTTAATGATAAGCGTTTGATTATAACATATAAGTATTTAGGTTGTTGAAAAAGAGCTGACCAAGCTGTTTAATGAGCATGAGCTAAACTACTCAATTAGCTCGGATGATGACACTAAAGGAGTAGTTAGCTTGCACAGATGATGACATTAAAGGAGGAGTAGCATCTCACGCAGCTTGGCTAAGGCCATGCAAGCCAACAAGTTCCACCTCCGCATTTTTGTAATTCTTGACAACTTTTGTTTATTTAAAATATTGTTATAGCATTTGGTGGATTAACCAATTTAATTGGAAATTAAGTTTTGTTGATATATATGCAAATTACTTTCTGTTAGCTTGGCCCACAAAGAACCATTATTTTTCTTGGAATGACTCATTTCTTCTGCCTTCGTATGCCCATGATGTGTGTATTTTCTTTATTTCTTTCGTCATATCAAAATATTTTACTAAAAATCACAACTAAAATATGATAGATATGATGGATATAGATAGACCTGGCCATGGGTCTGGTCCGAGTCATGGAATCCCGAACCCTGGCCCGTAACAATGAGTAGCTATTACGGGCCGTTTTTCGGAATGGTGGGTCCGGTTCCGGTTCCGGGCCTAACCTTTTTCTAAAAAAAATTAATTCTAAGAGTGGAAAAGTGGAAAAATCGTTTGACCAGCCGGTTCGACCCGATGGATAGAACGTCGGATAGTTCCTTTTATTATTTTTAAAATTCATGTCGACGCGCCGAACAAGGGTCGTACATGACGGGTCGGTGGGTTTCGAAAGGGTAACCCGGAACCGGCCAGTATATACATGATTACGGGCACGGTTTGGGTCAAACCTGTTGACCGGATTAATCGGCCCGATGATCACATGTCTTGTTCGGACCGGTGTCTGGGTCGACTTGTATTTCAGACTCAACTAATCCCATGCCCCTTTAGGAATGATTGGATTTGGATTTCAATATTTTATCTGTGTTCATCAACTTGATTCACTTAGTCAATTTATATGTTAAGTATATTCAAATACATATACTTTTTAACAAAAAAGCCTAACGGATAACAAATATGGTAATAAATTATATTAATATATCGAATAGAAATTAATAAAATCTAATATATTCACATATTAATTCACAATTTAAACTTTAACATATAAAAATATCTGAAAAGATTTTTATGTGGACTAATACCAAGATGAATGGCGTGGGGGAAGGAAATCATAGGTATATTCTCCCTGGGAATGTGGTTGTGGAAATTGATCATTAGCATATGGTTGTGGATATAAATCAGTGTAAAATTGCCCCGTTGGATATCGATTGAGTCAAGGACTTGAAAAAGAGTTCGGGTGGCGTATTGAACGTGGATTTAATAGTACTTCTTCTCGACGATGGTAATCACCAAACTCTTGGTGACCAAAATAACTAATAGCCCCACTACGAGATATGCAATCATGATATGCGGTCTAATACCACTTGTTGTAGGTGATTCATAGTTATAATGTAAATTTTGTCGAGTGCTAGAATGCCCATCAAATTGATTACTCGTATGACCAGCATATTGAGTTGACCCATAGTTATATCCATAATTTTCATATCTACTTGCATCAGATGATGAATTTTCATTTGAGTCCCGATTTCTTGATCTATAGTTATTTCCAAATTGAATGTGAAGACTTCTTATTTGTTCTTCGACACCCATATATGAATGTGAAGATCCACTAAAATGTTCATTGTCTTCGGCACTTGAGAAACCTGACAAACTTTCTAGAAAGCGAAGTTCCTGTATCCCAGGGCGATAACCATGATCAGTGTCTTGCGTGGCATAATAATTTTCTTTCCCCCGTGCCCATGTCATGCCAGTATCCGTTTGATCGTCTTGTTGTTCTTGATCAGTA
Source organism: Dorcoceras hygrometricum (assembly GCA_001598015.1). Lineage (NCBI taxonomy): Eukaryota > Viridiplantae > Streptophyta > Magnoliopsida > Lamiales > Gesneriaceae > Dorcoceras > Dorcoceras hygrometricum. Next base: position 112,240 of record KV008256.1, read on the forward strand.
CCTTGATTTGTCTCACCACTTTCTCGATTGTTCCCATCATTATCACCACTGCTATCATTGGTGTTATTATCAGATTCGTCACAATCACTCAATAAGATCCCTTCCATTTTGTTAACCTCGAGCTGCCCTCATTATTTTTCTTCTTCGAATGACTTTGGCCACTATGACCTTGAACAATTGATATTTCAAGACCTTGATCTAACCATTCTAAGTCATCATCTTCAAATACAGGAATGTCATTATCTCTTGTCCATTCATTTAAAATATCATCATCTTTAAATATGTGATCAAGATCTATAGGGCTTTAATAATCTTCATCTTGATTTGTATGCATCAAATTTCGCACTCTTAATCGCATATTATAATGGACATATACCAATTTATGTAACTTTTCTATCGCCAAATGGTTTAGAAGCTTAGTATGTATCAGAGACCATGTGCTCCAATAATCTTTATAACATAAATAATATGAATCACTCAAACCTGGAAGACTCTTTTTAACGATCGTTTTTGCAAGTGGGGATCAAAATTCACCAATTTGTTCCGTGAACAATTTTATCTGTGAAAATTGTTTCATGTAACAAACATATATATATACAAAATTATATGGAAAAATTATGAACAAAATACCTTGTTCATTGTTGAAGCTTGGGCATTTAAGTTAGGTTCTATCCTCATGATAATCGCCTTTAGTCCTCGTCTCACTTCATCAGTATAAACACACGTTCCAGAAAATTGGAGCATTGGATTGAGGAAATATGTTTAAACAGACAAACATACTAAGATCTGATGATACCTATAATAATTATTTTATATGAGACATTACTTCACATAAAATATAATCTCGTTTTACCTGCATCATGTAGGTGCTGATGTAACTGATTATACCAATGATCATCAATCACATCCCAATACAATTGCCAGTCTTTTAATCTTTCTTTTATAGACATTTTAGCTCTGTCCATTGCTTCATAAATAATTGGGAGAGTTGTTGGGGATCCGGATCCGCCCCCCGGCGAGGCAGCGGAAGAAAATAGAATAAACAGCCAGGAGACAATCAATACGAAAAATCAATAACAATTATCGACATACATAGGGTGTTCAAAACCACTACCTTGCTGGCACTTGTGCCTGGCTCCAACCGTAGTTACAATAACGTCGGCTCTTCTCGGTAGATTGCGGTAGATATCGCCAATACGGTCCACGACCAGTTACAAGACTCCTTCGTCAGCCTGCACTAGAAGGACTGACGAGATCAGCACGAACGGATTCTCCTTGTCGAATTGGCCGGAAACGATTTTCCGGCGAAGACGGGCGGCGGCGGCGGCGGCACACGGCGGCGGCGGCGGCTTGAGAGAGGAGATGAGGGGCGGCTGTTTCTAGGTTTAGGGTTAGTGAAGTTGTGTTATGTTGAAAGTTAAGTGAAGCTTAGTCTAATTAAATAGACTTAGGTGTTGGACTTGGACCGGCCCAACGGGCCCGGCAACGTTGTCCGCAGAGGCGACTCTGTCGCCTCTAGCCACAATATCCCGGATTATGTGGTATTTCCTCGGTATGTGTTTGGATCTTTGGTGAGACCTAGGCTCCTTTGCTTGCGCAACGGCACCCGTGTTGTCGCAGTACACCGGGACTGGACCAACTCCATTAGGAATGACGCCCAACTCTTGGACGAAATTCCTTATCCAAACGGCCTCCTTAGCAGCAGCTGATGCTGCAATGTACTCAGCCTCAGTGGTTGAATCCGCGATGGTGTCTTGCTTGGAACTCTTCCAAGAGACAGCACCACCATTGAGCATGAATACAAATCCAGAGGTTTATTTCGAATCATCCACGTCACACTGGAAGCTAGAATCAGTGTGGCCTTCCAGTTTCAGTTCACCACCCCCATAGACCATGAACATATTCTTAGTCCTTCGCAAGTATTTAAGAATATCCTTCACAGCCTTCCAATGCAATTGGTCAGGGTTGGCCTGGTAGCGGCTCGTGACACTCAGAGCATATGCGACGTCCGGTCTAGTCGAGATCATGCCATACATAATGCTACCTATTGCCGAGGCATATGGTACACGTGCCATGCTCTCTATCTCCTTAGCAGTCTTTGGACACATAGACTTAGATAGAGTGACCTCGTGGCACATAGGTAGGTGTCCTCTCTTGGACTCTTCCATAGAGAACCTCTTAAGTATGGTATCGATGTAGGTGGCTTGGGTGAGTCCGAGCATCCGCTTAGATCTATCCCGATAGATCTGTATTCCAAGAATATAGGATGCTTCATCCATGTCCTTCATCAAAAATCTGCTAGACAACCATACTTTAGTTGACTGCAACATTCCTACGTCATTCCCAATGAGTAGAATGTCATCAACATAAAGTACTAGGAACGTCACAGCACTTTTAACTACCTTTTTATAGACACATGGCTCCTCGGGATTCTTGATGAAACCAAATTCCTTAATTGTTTCATCGAATCTTAGGTTCCAACTTCGCGATGCTTGTTTGAGACCGTAGATCGATCTCTGAAGCTTGCATACGTTATGCTCGCTTCCAACAGATGTGAAGCCCTCAGGCTGCGTCATATAGATCTCTTCCTTAATGTTTCCATTAAGGAACGCAGTTTTCACATCCATTTGCCATATCTCATAGTCGTACCATGCGGCTATGGCTAACAATATTCTAATTGACTTGAACATTGCGACTGGCGAGAAGGTTTCATCATAGTCAACACCTTGCCTTTGAGTGTAACCTTTCGCGACCAGTCGTGCTTTGTAGGTCATTACCTTACCGTCAGGCCCAAGTTTCCTCTTGTATACCCATTTGCACCCAATAGGAACGATTCCTTCGGGAGGGTTAACAAGAGTCCAAACTTGGTTAGCATGCATTGAGTCAAACTCAGACTGCATTGCTTCAAGCCACAAATTAGAATCGGCATCGGAAATTGCCTCCTTGAAAGTTCTTGGATCAGATCCAACAACTTGATCACCCTGATCATCTTCAAGGAGAAAACCATATCTCTCAGGAGCCCTAGGGATCCTTTCGGATCTCCTAGGTGCGACCATTTCTGGTATTGGCTCTGTAGGTGCAGGAGACTCACCTGGTACTTCTATTGGATCTCGAACCTCTTCAAGTTCTACTATCTTGCCTTTTCTATTAAGTAGAAATTCCCTTTCCATAAAGGTGGCATTCCTGGAAACAAACACTTTTGTTTCACTCGGATAGTAGAAGTAGTATCCAATGGAATTCTTTGGATACCCAATGAAGTAGCATAAGATGGATCTCGTATCCAGCTTATCTACCACTGTCTGCTTCACGTAAGAAGGACATCCCCAAATCCTCATAAATGAGTACTTGGGTGGTTTGCCCATCCATATCTCATACGGAGTCTTATCCACT
>KV008257.1:0-23993 GCA_001598015.1 Dorcoceras hygrometricum
GCAGCAGCTGAAACAACTTTGTGGTACTTGTATAGCGGATGTGCAAGACAAATGACAGGAAATAGAAAGCTATTAACATACGTGATTCCTCACAAAGGAGCTAAAAATTGTGTTTGGCGACAACTCTTACGGTAACACTGTGGGTAAGGGTAAGATTATCCACGGTAACATTTCTATTGCTGATGTTCTTGTTGTTGATAATCTTAAATATAATTTGATTAGCATTAGTCAGCTGTGACAAAGGTTACACCGTACAGTTTCAACAACACACATGCACGATTCAGAGTCCAAGTGGTCTGACTGTGTTGGTAGGTAAACGTTCGGGGAATACCTACATTATCGACTGGTCAGATCAGCAGGAACCTGAACAGTTGTGCCTTGCAGCTGGTTCCTCCAAGAGCTGGCTGTGGCACCAGATAATGAATCATTTGCATTTCAAAACAATTGCTAAATTGAGTCAACATGATTTGGTTTCTGGTCTGCCAAAAATCAGCTTTTCTAAGGACAAGATTTGTGCAGCATGTCAACTGGGAAAACAAATAAAATCCACTTTCAAAACAAAAGGCGGTAAGCGTTCTTCCCGAAGCTTAGAGCTTTTGCATTTTGATCTTTTGGTCCTGTTTCTATAACCAGCTTAGGGGGAATGAACTACACCGTAGTCGTTGTTGATGATTTTACTAAATATACTTGGGTGGTGTTTCTAAAGGCAAAATCTGATACCGCTGACCAGTTGATTAGGCTTTTAAAATGTTTGCAAAATTACAAATCTTGTACAGCCAACCGGATAAGGAGTGATCGAGGAACAGAGTTTTTAAATCAAAAATTATCTTCTTATCTGGATGATATTGGAATAAAGCATGAGCTTTCTGCAGCTAGAACTCCTCAGCAAAATGGTTTAGATGAGAGGATAAATCGCACTTTAAAAGAAGCTGCTAGATCTATGATTGCATATTCCGTCATTTCTCAAAATTCTGGGCAGAAGCAGTTAACGCAACATGCTACACTCAAAACAGATCAATGATTAATAGGATGCACGATAAAACCCCCTATGAGATCAGTAATAGCAAGAAGCCTGATATCTCTTATTTCAGGGTGTTTGGATCCAAGTGCTTCATTCATAACAATGGAAAGAAACATCTAACGGCCTTTGAACATAAATATGATGCAGGAATATTTTTAGGTTATTCAGCAGTGAGCAAAGCATTTCGAGTGTTCAACAATCGAAGCTTAACGGTTGAGGAATCAGCACACATCGTGTTTGATGAAACCAGCTTCAAGTCAAATTCAGCTACAAGCCTTCACGATTTGTGTTCACGTCTGGAATCAACTTCCCTTGAGGAATCAGACGATGAAATGGCACAAACAACATCAGCTGAGGGGGAACAACCAGCAGTGGTCACAACGCACAACAATATTCAACAAGATCCAACAGGTAATCCAGTTGCTATTGATTTAACTAACGTGACTCGGCAACAGGATCCGATTACAAGTGCACCAACTGCTGGAGGAGAAGCGCCGAAGAATCAAGATAATATCCAATCAGACGACGATCAACCAACGACTGGACAACCAGCTGCAAGAAATTTTCTATTGGTATCAAGTCCACCAGCTGGACAACCAGTCACGACACCTTCTCAATTGGCATCAAGACCATCAATTGGTGAACCAGCCGCAAGAACTCATCAATTGGTTTCACCTGCTGGTGAACCAGTCGAGAGCACATCTAGGCCACCAGCTGGTCAATCAGCAGCAAGCATTTCCTACCAGCAGGAAGCAGACGCACAAGCTAGCGATTCTCCACATCTAATGGCGTCTGCTGATCCAGTAGCCGCAAATCATCCAGCAACACAGTGGTAACAACAAAGAACAAATCCCATTGGACTTGATCTTTGGTGGAATAGAAATCATCCACCTGAGCAAGTCATAGGTAATTTCGAATCCCCTGTTCACACAAGAGGCCAGCTATCTCAGTATGATCTTTTTGATGCTGCTTTTATTTCGCATATAGAACTAAAACAAATAGATGAAGCCTTAGCTGACCCAAGCAGGATAGAAGCTATGCAAGAAGAGTTAAATCAATTTGCACGTAATAAAGTTTGGTAACTTGTACCTAGACCTAAGAATCATTCAGTCATAGGAACTCGATGGGTCTTTAGGAATAAACTAAATGAAGATGGCGTAGTAACAAGAAATAAGGCTAGACTGGTTGCACAAGGATTTAGACAAATGGAAGGAATAGATTTTGATGAAACATTTGCACCAGTAGCTAGATTAGAAGCTATACGCATGTTTCTTGCTTATTCTGCATTTAAAGATTTCAAAGTATTTCAGATGGATGTCAAGAGTGTCTTTCTAAATGGCGTCTTGACAGAGGAAGTGTATGTTGCACAACCTCCTGGCTTCATAGATCATACAAATCCAGATTTTTTTTACAAACTGGACAAGGCTCTATACGGGTTGAAACAAGAACCAAGAGCCTGGTATGACACACTCAAAAATTTCCTGCTTGAACATCAATTCACAATAGGCACAGTTGATAAGACGTTGTTTAAATTTGTTAAGGATGACCATGTCTTACTTGTTCAAATTTTTGTTGATGATTTATTTTTGGGTCAACTAACCCCAAACTGTGCAAGAAATTTTCTAAGTTGATGCAGGATAAATTCGAGATGATCATGATGGGGGAGCTGACATTTTTATTGGGCTTACAAGTTTGCCAGCTGGAAAATGGAATCTTCATTAACTAGGTGAAATACACAAAAGAATTGCTGAAGAAATTTGGAATGGAAAAAAGTTCAGCAGCAGCGACTCCCATGAGCTCTACAATCAAACTGGATAAAGACGAAGCTGGAACTGCCATTGAGGTATCTCTTTATCGCGGTATTATAGGCTCTTTGCTATATTTGACTGCTAGCAGACCAGACATCATGTTTGCTATCTGTATGTGTGCTAGATTTCAAGCAGAGCCAAAGCAATCGCATTACATTGCTGTAAATCGAATATTGAAATATTTGAAGGGTACTCCTAACGTGGGTCTTTGGTATCCCAAAGACTACGGCTTTCAACTAATTGGGTACAGTGATGCAGATTACGCAGGTTGCAGGATTGATCGCAAGAGCAAAAGTAGAACGTGTCAATTCTTAGGGGATCGACTGATCTCCTGGTTTAGTAAGAAGCAGACATCAATTGCCACATCAACAGCCGAAGCAGAGTATCTTGCTGCTGGCAGCTGTTGCGCTCAAATCCTCTGGATTCAACATCAATTGAAGGATTATGGCATTGATGCTTCCGAAGCCCCTATTCTGACAACACCTCAGCAATTGCGATCACCCAGAACCCTGTGCTGCATTCAAGGACCAAGCACATCGATATCAGGCATCATTTCATAACAGACCATGTGCTGACGAAAGATTTCCGGTTGGAGTACGTGTCGACGGAGCAACAAGTTTCTGACATCTTCACAAAGCCTCTACCAGACGCTAAGTTTTCTTATTTTAGAAACATATTAGGTCTCCATGAATTGCCATGATTTGTCTGTGCGCTAACAAATTTGCAGATTGAAAGTTGTTGCATATCTCAGATGCAAGTCACTTGTTCAGGGGGAACAGTTGACAACCAGTCGAAGGAAGCAACTTACGTTGGAGAATACCAGTCGCAAGGTATGTATCAGTCGTAGGGGGAACCAGGAGCTAATTTAATAAGCGTGACGTCAGCAGAACATGCTACACCTGGAAATACTCAGTTGTTGCATGTATACTGCTGATACTTATGTGACCAGCTCCTGTCACCCTCAACGAAATATTAAACCAGCAGTAATGTTTTACATTTACTGCACCAGTTGTGACGTTATAACATTGGCACGAATCTATTTATTTTTGTATTTTATTCGATTAAACTATTGAAAAATATTTTCACCCGTACGATTAAAATAGTTTGAAAATTTTTTCAAATAATTTCCAACAGTGTACGCGACAACGGATGGTTGACACGTGTTTTTACCACACGAACCGTCACATCGAAATTTTTTATCTCTCCAGTAACCCTTTCGCATTCCTTACTTTAATTACGGCGTTTCCTATTTCGATTACTCTTACCTTGCTCTATTCTCTTCGAGTGTTCTTGAGTATTTCTCTCTATAGTCTTCTCTGCGTATATCTTTGAAAAGCTTTTCAGGTGTTATTTCTGACCTTCTACTTTTCAGATATGGCCTCTGCATTCTACTCTAACATGGTGCACATCGAATTTGCATCGGTTTTTGCCATGAAAGATCCAGGTATGGTTTCAATGTTTCAAGCTCTAATCGCCTCTGGTCTTGAGGGATTCTTGGGTTTTCCGGTAGTCGTTTATGAAACTGCCTTGGTTGAATTCTTTGAGAACGCGTCAGTTCGCGATGGGGTGATTATCAGTTCAGTGGGGGGACAGTTGGTAGAAATCTCAGAGGAATGGTTTGCGGAGACGTTTGAGTAGCCAGTGGATGGGCTATCGGAGTTATCGGAGATGCCCAAGGATAAAATTTATGATGCTCGGAGCATCGTTTCACTATCAGGAGAGCCGGTAAATTTGTCTGGGCGAAAGGGGCAGATGAAGATTGAATATCGCCTACTGTGTGATATAATGGCAAAGTCAATTTCAGTTAAAGCAGGGTCATTCAATGCTCTCACAGTGGAGAAGTTTTCATTGTTAACAGCAGTGGTCTGTGGCGTAAAGATGAACTGGGCTAGTGTTTTGTTAAACATCTTTAAGAAAATGGTTACTCCCGGGGCTAAGCAAGCCAAGGGTTTTGCTGTCCAAATAAGTCTATTGCTGGAGAACATTCCTAATTTGAACTTGGGTGAATCTTCAGAGTTTCCAGTCTCCAAAATACTGACAGCAAAGACGGTGCATCGCTTCATCTCTGTCACTGATAAAGAAAGCACACAGGAAGCCGTTGATGCCTCACCGGTGAATCAAGCACCAAATAAACCAGGGGCATCAAAGAAAAGACCAGCTGCTGTTCCAGTGGAAGCACCAGTGGTCAATAAGAAGAGATCTTTAAAGAAGAAATCGAGCTCCTCTCAATCGGCTTTGAAGATGGTGGTGTTAGCCCAGGAAGCCATTCCTATACAAATTATTACTGCTACACCAGCTGTAGAGCCTATGGTTGAGGACCAGCAGGCAAAAATTGTTGAAACGCACCCAGCTGTTGAGGTTGTTGTTACGACTGGTAAACAAGAACCAGTTGGTGAGCAAGTTGAAGAACAACCAGCGGTTGAATCATCTTTGGAGAAACCGGCTGCTGAAGGTGCTGTTGAAGAAACAGCAGACGATATTAGCGAGAAGGCTGATGTACCTGTTGTTGAGCCAGACATTGCTAACGTTGAGAATAATGAATTTTCTAATGCTGATGATGTGGACACTATCATTCAGCAGGTGCTCTCAGAGACTGTACAGTCAGCATCCACTGAGGAAGAACAAGTTGAAGAATTAGATATTCGTGGCTCTGCTGTTACAGGTCTTTCAACCATATCTATTGACGAGCGACATTGGTTCGATCTTTCTCATGAGGAACTTATTGCTAGATGGGATGCAGAACGACCAGTTACTACTCCTCCTGACATTGATGAAGAGATAGAGGTTGAGAGGCAAATTGGAACAGCTGAGGGTGTTCAAGTAGCTTTCTCCCAGCCGGAGTATACTATGGACGAACAAGCGGATATGGAGCTAAATGATGATGATAAGTTTGCTTATGAGTGGTTTGATGCTGATGAGGCAATTCCGTAGGACGAAATCATAATGAATATTCCAGCTGAACTTCCACTGCCTTCGGCTGAAGTAGCAATTACAAAAATCGTTCGTGGTGCGACAGTGTATATTCCAGGGGTTGAGGAAGGAGATTTGTACAAGGCAACTCTTCCAAAGATTCACCCTGAAGAGAAAGAAAAGGAGCTTCTAGTCCTGAAAGATCCGGCCAATGGTAAGCCCCCGAAAGAACATTGCTCTTTAATTTGTGCAGATATAGAGCTGCTTATACATCTTCGTGAGAAGGTAATCGATGAAGTGGCAAAGGTTTTTCATTCATTCAGTTTGAGTAGGTTGGCAAATTTTCAAATCGATGAATCCTATTTTTCTAAGGAGCAACAAGTTTTGTATTGGGCGGAGGCAGAATCCACAGGAGTGGCACTTCAACGCAAAATGTACATACTTTTGAAGTATAGAGCAGTGCTACTGAGAAAATATTTGGATGTGTGGATAGCGAATTATGTACCCGGCGAAGGAGATTTGGCGGTTCACCTCAAAGTTATTGATATGCTTTCCGATCTTCTTTGTTCTTTCTTGGAGGAACTCAAGCAGCAATCAATGTTACACGGTCTTCGATGGGATAGGCCCTGCTGCTCAATGTTGTTTGAAGGTCGCTTGGGTAGTCACAGAGCTATTCCTGCATACACTACTGTTGAGGTTTCTAGCCAGCGCCAATATGATGACACTCTTCCTCCGACGAGTGAGTTTTTCAGGTTGATGAAGAAGAGATGGGCTGATATCTGTATAGAGGTTGTACATTCTGTTGTTTCGGGCAGGCTTCTTCCATCGGGATCTATCAGCTTCAGCAAATCTTGTTTAGTGGTTGAACCAGTTTATCGAGTTGCTCCTCGACCGTCTCCAGTTTTTGCTTTACGGATATCTGAATTTTGTACAGTGTTTGTTAATTACAGTCTCTTTAGCAGTGTGCATATGGAGGATATTAGAAATATTGTGGGTTCTATTGCTTTGGACAGAACAGCGTTACGTGGTGAACAGAGATCTATTGCTCAGTCAGTTGTTCCGAGTGTACAGTTATCGTTAGATCAGCGCCAGTCCTCTTCAATCTCTGCCGACAGTTCTTCTTCTATGAATTTTGATGAGACAGATACTGCTACCTCTGTTTCTGCTTTCTCTTTTCCAGTTTCTTATACTGTCTCTATCGACATCACAAGAGCTTTAAACCAGCTGCAAGCGTCGCTTGATCAAATCAGCAATAGAGATGATGGTGCTGCGCTTAAAGACACCATTATTATGCACCTCCGTGACATTGAGAAGAAGTTCACCGCACGATTTGACGCACAAGACAGATGGATTGGGGCGTTGCGAAATGATTCTAATGATCAAAGAACTCTCTTGTCACTGGAAATTAAAGCATCTCACAGGCGGTTGCATACTCAGATTACCGCTGCTTCTATTGACCAGATTGACATGCAAAGGGAAGTGAAAGAGCTGAATGCCAAGGTGGATGTTATAGCCACAAACTTGGAGCGTGTTAAAAGAGATGCTGAGGCCACCAGGGAAGCTATCTTCCACCAGCTTTTCGAATTTCAAAGTCAGGCTCAGGCCAATCATATTATACTTACCACCCAGCTGGGAGTACTCGTGGATGGTCTTAACCGGGATGGTAATGACAGAAAGGGTGAAGGAGATAGCAGCCGAGGACCTAATCCTACTCCTGTTCGCATCGAACGCCGCCCTTTGCCTAGTCCTCAACCATCTCCTGGTGACCAAGGCAGTGGTGGCATTCGAACAACGACTATTGTGGATAGAAATCAAGTTCTCAGTGTAGAACAGGCGGTGGAATTTGTACGTGAAGCAGATAGAAGGGAGTCTGATAGACTTGAAAGAGAAAGAGCTAGGGAAAAGAGAGAGAGAAGACTCAGCAGGAGTAGTTCTTTTTAAAGGAGAAGAGGATTTTAATCACTTGTGAAAATATTTTGTACGTTTTCTCTCAGTTAATGGAATTTGAATTCAGCAGTTCATGTGTTATTTACGTTTGCATATATATTGGCTGCTGAAGTTTGTCATCACCAAAAAGGGGGGAATTTTTAGGACAAAATTTATTAGCTTTGGTGATAACAAAATAAGACAAGAATTTAACAGGAGATCATTTTCAGTCGACGTGGTGCACATCAGCAGTTGAACAATTCAGGGTAATCAGCAGAAAGAGTTCTTGAAGTGAATCAGCGGTTGCATTAGAATATTCCGTTGGAAAATGCAAAACGACTGCGTTTGGATAAGTCTAAACGACGGTGTATTAGTATACCGCTAGGAATCAGAAGATGGAGTTTGAATACACTCAGCAGTTGGTATCTAATGATAACGATAAAACTATGTCGCTTGGATAAGTCAAAACGACAGCGTTTAGATAAGTTGGAACGACAGCGTTTTGATTTACCGCTAAGATTAAGTCGTTGGGCTTTGTGGTGAGGATAATTAGCAGTTGCACTTTTTAAGGAAAATCAGCAGGTAGCTTCAGTTGTTTTAGTTTCAGCAGATGGCTACAGTGAATATCAATCAGCAGGTGATTCTTGATATCAAAACGATGTCGCTTGAATAAGTTGATATGACAACGTTTTGCCCTCGCACCAGACGATCAGTTGTTTGGTTTTACAAAGGACCAGTCGATGGAAAAACACACTTGTATCAGCAGTTGAATTCTTTCAAGTGTTTTTCCAGTTGCAGTATCACTAACAACGATGACGAAGGAAGTGCTGATTATCAAAGTAATTTCAGGCGGAAGCTTAATCGATTCAAATACGATCGTATACTCAAATGGAAAAGATCATCAGGATCTTACTATTGCCTGAAATTAAGGAGACAAGGTAGGTACTATTTTTGGGTAAATAGTACAAGACACAGAGGCCGTTTTTATATGTTTGCACTGAAATGGAAAGAAGACAAATTGGCTCTGTCAATGGGAATTTACCTTGTGATGGAGCAGGAATTATGGTGTACAATTTTGGCAGCAATTCAAACGGGATTTATTTTCCTTTGAAGAATTTATGACCGTTGCAATCGAAGCCTATAAATACAAGAAGCTGGATTGAAGAAATTATCATTCTCTATTATCTCTTCGCGGTCACGCTGTCAAAATACATTCTCGAGCTTTCTCTAACTGCGAAGCCTATAAATACAAGAAGCTGGATTGAAGAAATTATCATTCTCTATTATCTCTTCGCGGTCACGCTGTCAAAATACATTCTCGAGCTTTCTCTAACTGTTGAAGCATTCAAAAGCTCACAAGACTCGAATAACATTCAATTGTTGATTTTCATAGATAAATCCTTCGAGTCCATTCTCTGGTTCATTCTGTTGAATCATCGAGTTTCTTTGTTTTAGAAACCAGAGAATCTTACAGTACTCAAAAAGTGTATTCATTGTCATATTTCATTGAGTCTGTAACGAACTGTTTTTGTGAAGAAGTTCGAAAATATTAAAGTGTTGTAGAAACCAGCAGCTGCGTCTGCGTGGAAGTTGTGAAGTGTCTAGGAGTTCATACAAGTGCGGTTTGTGTGATCGGGAGTGTGCAGAAGACCTGTACAAACCAAATCTTCTAGTGATACCTTACGAGGAGGAAGAAAGGGGAGACGTAGGACATTGAAGTCCGAACTTCCAAAAACAAATTCCTGACTCTATCTTTTACATACAGCATTTATTTATTATTGCTTGTTACTCACTGTTCACAAGTTAATCGGCCTTTTTGCGCACAAATATTGTTGGCCGAGAATCTTGCACAAAAACTGAGATACCAATACATTTTAAAAAGATTTCAAAAATCCAAAGGAGTTCAATCAACCCCCCCCCCCTTCTGAACTACTGTTTATTTAGTGATCCTATTTCTGGGACCATCATACTCGGCCTAATAAATCCCTTATCTAGAAGTTCATGCAACGGGTCCTTAATTTCCTTCAACTGAGCTGTCCCCTTCACCAACTCTATGCTAAAGTCAATCTCTCGTCTCGGAGGGAATCCAGGAATCTCATCTGGGAACTCTCGGACAATCGGGATATCACTTAACTCTATCAGCGATTAATGGGAAACATCCAGGACATAAATCATGAACCCAGAATTCTCTAGCGAGAACAAACTAAACATCTCCATGGCTGACACTAGGGGAATCTTTGATCGCAAATCAGCACCGTAAAAATCCCACTTTTCCCCGAATTGAGGTCTAAACCTCACTACACCATGGAAACAATCTAAAATCGCTCTATAATTGGACAACACGTCCATACCCAAGATACAATCAAAGTCTCTAATCTCTAATGAAATCAAATTCGTCACGAACACATTCGAATCAAATCTAATAACACAATCTAAAACCACTTCACGAGACATCAACCACACGCCAGAAGGAGTCGAAACAGATACAACATCACACAGTGGGGTAGAGCTCAACCCACACTCATGCACAAAAAATTCAGATATAAAAGAGTGTGACGCTCCAGTATCAAAAAAACCCGTGCAGGAAAGTGAAAGATAGCACAAGTACTTGCAATAACTCCTCCAAGCATATCATCAGCTTGCTCTCTCGTCAAGGCATTCACTTGAGCTTGCTGCGGTCCCAAAAGCTGAGGTCTAGAAGTCCCTCCGAAACTACACGGTTCTCGTGGTTGGAATCCTGATCGTTGGGACTGAGCAAAAGGTTGCGGTCTCTGCGAAGAACCACGAGTTGATCCTTAATGTGACTGATTCGAGGGTTGTCCTCCCATAAAAGGACAAACTCTAGCGAAATGTTCAGGCTGTCCACACTTATGGCAAAGACCCTGAACTCCACGACACTGAGAATTCATGTGTCTACCTCCACACCGACCACATGACACTCCTCCAGAGCCACTACCACCGGAGCTAACAGAACCAGAAGAACTCGAATACGATCGTCTCTTAAACTGCTTTCCTTGAGGTTTGAACCTCTGGCGATTCGACTGTTGCGATGTTTGAGGAGGCTGAAACGATTCTATCGCTTCTGGCACGGGTAGGAAACTGCATCCAGCTATCGGTTGAACCTGATTATGCGCTTCCAAAAGACTCTCCTCAATGTCCACCGCCCTATCCACTGCCTCAGCATCAGTCGCAGGAGAACCAGCTAACACCATATGGAACAAATTAGTCCTCAAACCTCTTAGAAACTTGTTCGTCTTCGTCCTATTCTGTTTAGAAACATGGGGAACATACGACAGAAGTGAAGAAAACTGTCTAGCTTACTCAGACACCCTCATGTTCCCTTGCTTCAGATTATCAAACTCCCTCTCATGGTTGTTGTAGTACGACTCATGGGTATACTCCAACGAAAAGCTGCACAAAATCTCTCCCGATAAATCAAAGTACCACTCTCTGTCATGACTCGGGAAGTACCCTTCCACCAGCGTTGAGCATGATCCATCAACTACAAAACAGCCAACTTTAATCTCCTCTCCTGAGAATACTCCATCATGTCAAACAACTCCTCCATGTGCTCTAACCAGCCTTCGGCCATCAGACCACCCTCGGCTACAGTAAATACAGGAGGATTTGTCCGCTGAAATCTGTCCAGAACTAGCTCCATCTCACCAATCTCTCTAGTCACATCTTCCACCTCGACCTCTGCCTGTCTAGCTCGACGACGCAAAGGCACATTCTGCTGAGCGACATCCTCATCTCTATCGGGAGCCCTAGACTCCTCAAAAATCTGCCTAATCACTCTACCTCTACCTCTCCTCGGTGGAATCTACCAAAACTCAAAGGTAAGAACTAAAAGCAGGCAGTTCAGAGAGGCAGATAACAAAATCACAGAGTCAATCACAAGCAAAAGCTCAAACTCTGTGCCTAGACTCAAGTGTGATGGAAGAGAATCGAGCCTATCCCAATTAAGCTCTGGTACCAAAATGTCAGGCCCGATGCGCTTAAACATGGATTAATTACTCAATTAATCATAATTAAACGGAAGCAATAAAATATGGGCTAAAATTTTTTTTCGTTTGGGTCTGAACTGAAAATCAACTCTTAAAATACAATCATACTCAAAACATGGATTTTGACTCAAAAATCCAACAACAACAACATACGGGTAATATAACAAATACAGATCCCCGAAATACAGTATATGCACAGGGCATCCCCTGGATCAATATCTCAATACATAATATATATATAACTGGGACTCAAAACGGGGATCTACCAGCCGACGCTCCATTCGGTACAGCTGGATTACATGAAGATCCTACAAAGGCCAACACAAACCAATGCAGCCCAAAAACGAGAAAATAAAACGAGGTCAAACTTTATTACGAAGAGCATCAATAAAGAAACAATCATATCAGACATGAAATATTTCAAACGTGTAATGCATGAGGGCTACCAATAATCATCAGTAAGCAAGGCACAACGACTCAGCTGTGCAATCATCTCAATAAATCAACATAATCCCAATCACAGCGACTCGGCTGGCTATCACGACTCAGTGACGACATTGGGTTCTGTGCACGATGACTCAACCGGCAAATCGTGACTCAAAGATATCAGGTCTCAAAGAATGTAGGCTCAATATGCTATGCGTGAATGCCAAGCAGAATCATGCTCACAACAATAAATATAAATCACACGCATAGGCAATTTAGAACACAGAATCATCATCTTAACCATCAAGACCATTCAGCCTCGCCCAGCACATAATCACAGTAACTCAAACACGTAGGAAATATTTACAAGATGATATTACAGCTACTAAACCGAGCTCAATACGTACCTCAAACTTCTACATAGCTACTGTAACGCCCCAAAATCCATAGGACCACATTATGCATTTTGTTCATTTTATAGATTTAAAATGGCATGTTGAAATGTTATGTATTGTCTGACTTCAATGATTTCAGAAAAATAGATGTGACGCAGCTGGTTTCAGTGGATGACTCCAAGGGTGATGCACGAGCAGTTTTTTAAGAGATTGAAAATATCTTTAAGGAGGACAAATGATTTCTTTTGAAAAAGGTTTGGTGTTTTACAAATTAAAATGAGAGGAAGGGATTTTTTGCTAAATTCTATAAGTGTGTCATGCTTTCACAAGTATCTTGCCACTAATCCCTTTCATGTAAAAACTTGTTTTGAAAGTCGGATCCTTATCATTTGCAAATAAAATCTTTAGTGTTCTTCAAAATATTTTCCAGATAAGTTCGTGCGTTGCTTAAAAGAGAAGATTTTTGTAGGAATCGGTTGCTGTTACAAAGCTTCGTTTAACGCAAGTAAAAGTTGATTCTTGACTCATCATTTAAAGCATATATTGATGTTTCCTGAGTCTTCTTGCCTATATGTTACAGTATGTTTAAAGTTCATGTTTAAAATGATATATACATGAAAAGGAAAGAAAGATGGGTTCGAAAATGATGTTTTTATGCTTCCAATTGTTTTCCAGAAAGTTTATGATGTTTTAAAAGTACTGATAATTCGAGTTTAATCCAATAATGTTTATGAATGTTCTTCCTTTTAGTAGTCGTAATATCAGAATTTGATAACTATGTAATCGGTAGTTGCTAGTTGAATCAGTATAAAGTATGGTTTGATAGGCAACGGCTGATAGAATAGTTGTTGTTTTGATGTTACAAATATCAAGTCAAATTTCAGCAGTTGGTTGTTTCGTAAAATGAGTAGTTGCACTGTTCATTCCAGCAGTTGCATTCCATTGTAGTATTTCAGCAGTTGCACTATTCATTGCGACTGGTACTATTCATTGCGTCTGGTTATTTAGCGAAAATCCTTGCGTCTGGTTTCACGTATGTTAGCGCTTTTCTTGCGACTGGTTGATGCGCTAAAGATGTCGTTTCCTTAAGTTGCAGCTGTCAACAGATAGTTACTGTTCATGTCAGCAGATATTCTTACGTCATTCTGTTTCCTACTTCAACGACATCGTTTCATTTAATACGTTTTTTTTTAGTAAAAAGACCTTGCAGCTGGTTTCTTTCAGCAATATTCGTGAACAGTAGAAATCTTTTTTGTTTCATAGTACTGTTCCATTTTCTTGCGACTGGTTCCTGTCTTGCGACTGGTTCCTATTCATTGCGACTGGTTTCTCTTATGACTGGTTTCATTTCAATGATATGTTTCCAAAAGCTGAAATCGATACTCAGTAAAATTTTAAAGTGGAAGCAAGAGTTTTAAATGATGGAACCCGAGGATTTTAAGAAAGAAAGTTTAAAGAGAAGGATGTTAAAGGAACAAAAGTTTATTTTAAGATTTATAGCAAAGATAACAGACGGTCATAATGGGTGAGGTGAGCAGCTATCAGTTGCCCTCACATAAAGAGAAGGGTGAGCAGTCGTCTATATGTCGGTTGCCCTAACGAAAAGAAGCCAATGGATAAGGCTGATATCAGTAGTCACTTGATCAGGTGCAACACGGACCTAAGGAGAGCTTCTGATCCATAAATCTAAGGAAAAATGATAATGATGTTAAGATTTGAGCTATTATCCCCTGTCTCCAAATGAAAGAAAGAATGAATGTTTACGAAATGTTTACGAAAGAAAATGATATTAATTACTGATGTTCCTTTAACTTATGTATTGATCAGATGTCCACCTGCTTAATTGAACTTGATATTATTCAGGTTTTACTTGCTGATCCCCTAGGCTCATTAGCTTTTAAAATGGTGCAGGTGCGACAGTTGGATAGCGAACAGAAGGTGAAACTTGAATCAGCTGCTGGGTGGTGTGTGTTTGTCAAAGGCCAGCGTTTTCCGTGTCATAGCTGATGTTGTTTTGTTTTAGAATGTACTATATGAAATTAGTTGCAACAGTTGTACATTTATATAGAATATCAGCTGTTGTAAATCGCAATTGCAATTTATAATAAAGTCTATTTTTCCGCAAATGTTTCCAGTAGTTGACGCGCAATTGAGTGTCTATTAGATTTGTCTTCGTGCTTTCCGTTTCTTTTTAAAGTTATATACAGCTTATAACAAATTGCCTTTCAGCCATTCTTTTTACTCGAAAATTTTTATTTACCCCAATTCGTGATTCCCGTGGGTTCGATTGCCACAACATGGTATCAGAGCAACGTTCCTGAGATAAACACATGCACCATTAGCTGGATCAAAGTTCATCGTCCGTTCCTCTAAGTTGTGAGTTTATTTTCAGAGCATTGTCTTTAAATTATTTAGCATGTTCTGATATATGTATGTCGTGGATTACGGGCTATAGAATATAAGATGTGAGGAAGAGGAAGAACTAGAAGAAGTATTTCCCTAGAAGAAACTGATAGTGATAATAATGCTAATATCACACAACTGTTAAGGCTTCTAGTAGAACAAAATAACAGAGGCAATGGCCAATCAAGCAACAGCAGGGGACCAAGCAATGATGATCTTATTTTAGCATGTTCTGATATATGTATGTCGTGGATTACGGGCTATAGAATATAAGATGTGAGGAAGAGGAAGAACTAGAAGAAGTATTTCCCTAGAAGAAACTGATAGTGATAATAATGCTAATATCACACAACTGTTAAGGCTTCTAGTAGAACAAAATAACAGAGGCAATGGCCAATCAAGCAACAGCAGGGGACCAAGCAATGATGATCCCCAAGAGAAGTTCAGACGACAGAGACCCAAGGAATTTAGTGGTACTACTGATCCACTAGTTGCCGAGAGCTGGATCAAATCCATGGAGGTTATTTTTTAGTACCTTCAAATGTCTGATTTAGATAGGCCTAGGTGCGCTATCTATATGCTGAGAGAGGATGCGATGATTTGGTGGGAAGGAACCAAATTGTTTGTGGATTTGTTGAATCTGACTTGGGCAGATTTCAAACAAGTATTCTTTGAGAAATACTTCACGGCTGGAAAGAGGTCTGAATTGAAGAGGGAATTTTTGACCCTCAAACAAGGAAGTTTAACCGTACAGGAATATGTGCGGAATTTCGAAAGAGGGTGCTATTTTGTGCCATTGATAGGAAGTGACCCAGAATAGAAACTGAGACACTTCGTGGAAGGATTAAAACCGATGTTCAAAATGAATGTTAGGCTATCGGTGCCCAAGACCTACAGGGAAGCAGTGGATAGATCCCTGCAGATCGAAAGGGATTGGAAAGATGTTGATGAGGAAAGGCAGCAGAAGCGACAAGCCTTTCAACAGAAGGACCAGAGGCCGTTCAAGAAGCAAAACATGAACCAGCAGAGGCCTCAGGAGCAAAAGCCTCTACCAATCCAACCTATTAGCTCTGTTCCTGCTGGTAATAATAGAACGGAATGTCCTAAGTGCCACAAGAATCATCTGGGAAAATGCAGACTTGGACAAAACGTCTGCTATAAATGTGGAATGCCCGAACATATTTTGAAATATTGTCCAAAGTCCAAGCATCTGGTGACTAGCAGAGCCTATGTAATGACAGCTGAACAAGCCAATCCAGACTCGACAGTAGTCACAGGTGAAATTTTGATAGCTGGATTTCCTTCTCTAGCTTTGATAGATTCAGGAGCTACACATTCATTCATTGCGGCCGAGTTTGTTAAGAAATTGCTCATCCAGCCAGAGCAAGTATTTATAGGCTATTGTGTATCGGTACCATTAGGAGAGAAGCTGGTATCGCACGAATTGTTTAGGAGTTTAGAAATTAAACTTCAAGGGCATCAAATTACTGCTGATTTAATTTATTGCCGATGCCAGAATTTGATATGATTTTGGGAATAGATTGGCTAACTAAGTATGGGGTAGTAATTGACTTTAAACTACGAGCAGTAGCTGTCAACCCACCAGTGAAAGATTAATTTCAGTTTTTAGCCAAACATGTTAATGGAGTCCCTTCAATTATTTCATCCTTAGCAGCGACTGATAGAACCCAGCTGTCAGTCGTAGAGGTAGTAAATGAGTTCCCTGGGGTTTTTCCAGAATATATCTAGGGACTGCCACCAGATAGAGATCTGGAATTTTCGATTGATCTAATTCCAGGAGCTGCTCCAATTTCTAGACCACCTTACTGATTAGCTCCATTAGAAATGAAATAACTGAAAGAACAGATACAAGATCTGTTGGAGAAGGGGTTTATTAGACCAAGTACTTTCCCTTGGGGAGCCCTTGTTTTATTTGTTAAGAAAAAGGATGGAAGTATGAGGTTATGTATAGATTACCGAGAGTTGAATAAATTGACGATTAAGAATAAGTATCCATTACCTAGGATAGAAGATCTGTTCGACTAGTTGAGAGGGTCAGTAGTCTTCTCTAAGATCGACTTGAGGTCTGGATACCACCAACTGAAAATTAAGGCAACTGATGTGTATAAAACAGCCTTCAGAACTAGGTATGACCATTATGAATTCTTAGTTATGCCATTTGGACTTACGAATACTCCATCAGCTTTTATGGATTTAATGAATAGGGTCTTCCAACCATTTTTGGATCAGTTTGTAGTTGTATTCATTGATGATATCTTAGTGTATTCTAAGACCAGATGTGAGCACGTTCAACATTTAAGAACATTTCTCCAGATTTTGAAAGATAAGCAGTTGTTTGCTAAATTTGGCAAATGCGGGTTTTGGTTGGAGAAAGTATCATTCTTAGGTCATATAATTTCTAAGGATGGAATGGAAGTTGACCCAGCTAAAGTAGAAGTTGTTCGTGACTGGCCAGTACCAAAGAATGTTGCAGAGATAAGGTGTTTCTTGGGTTTAGCTGGATATTATAGGCGATTTATCCAAGGATTCTCTAAGATAGCTGTTCCCTTGACTATGTTAACAAGAAAAAAGGTGAAGTATAACTGGACAGTTGAATGTCAAAACAATTTTGACAAACTGAAGCAAGCATTGACATAAGCACCGGTGTTAACAATGCCAACTGATGAAGGAAAATTTGTAATTTACACTGATGCATCAAAGTTGGGATTAGGAGATGTGTTAATGCAGGATCGTAAAGTAATATCATATGCATATAGACAGCTGAAGGATCACGAGAAGAATTACCCAACGCATGACTTGGAATTGGCAGCTGTTGTCTTTGCCCTTAAGATATGGAGACATTATCTATATGGGGAGAAGTGTGAGATATTTACAGATCACAAGAGTTTGAAATACTTCTTTACCCAGAAAGAATTGAATATGAGGCAGAGGCGATGGTTGGAGCTGGTTAAAGACTACGACTGTACGATCAGCTATCACCCAGGAAAAGCAAATGTGGTAGCTGATGCTCTAAGCAGGAAATCTGTTGGATTAGCTCAGCTGATTGTCTAGAAACCGTTGGCAGCTGATATTGAAAAGTTTGGACTTGAAATAGCGTCCAGCAGCAGTATATGATTTTAGCAAACCTCTCAGTAAGATCAAATTTGTTAGACCAAATTCGAGAAGGTCAGCTATCCCGGAAGTACTAAAATGTATAAGGACCTCCAGCAGTTGTACTGGTGGCCAGGAATGAAGAGGAATGTTGCTAGATTTGTAGCTGAATGTTTGACGTGTCAGCTGGTGAAGGCTGAACATCAGCGACCGGCTGGATTATTAAAACCACTGCCTATTCCAGAATGGAAGTGGGAATGTATAGCGATGGATTTCGTAACTGGATTACCAAGGACTGCTCAAGGATATAACTCCATCTGGGTTATAATTGATAGACTCACTAAGTATGCTCATTTATTACCAGTCAAAACAACATATGAGGTGAGCAGATACGCAGATTTATATGTTAGGGAAATAGTGAGGCTACATGGTGTTCCAATTTCTATTGTATCAGATAGATATCCTAAGTTTACATCAGCATTTTGGAAAAGTCTACATAAATTTGTGGGTACAAAGCTGACATTCAGTACTGCATTTCACCCCCAGACTGATGGACAATCAGAAAGGGTGATTCATATTTTATAAGACTTGCTCAGGGCTTGTATTGTGGATTTTTCAGAAAGTTGGGATTTGAAATTGTCACTGGTATAGTTTGCCTACAATAACAGTTTCCAAGCTTCGATTCAAATGGCTCCCTATGAAGCACTCTACGGTCGAAAGTGTAGGACACCACTTCATTGGGATGAATTTGGTGAAAGAGCTGGTTTAGGACCGGACGTAGTGGAGCAAAAAGCAGCAGCTATTAGAAAGATAAGAGAAATAATGAAAGCTACTCAAAGTCGACAGAAAAGTTATGCAGATAATAGAAGAAGGGAACTGAATTTTGAGATAGGTGATCACGTATTTTTGAGAATGGCTCCAATGACAGGAGTTATGCGGTTTGGAAAGAAAGGAAAGCTGAGTCCAAGGTATATTGGACCATATGAAATTTTGGAGAAGATAGGAACATTAGCCTATCGATTAGCACTGCCACCACAGATGTCAGCAGTACATAATGTTTTTCATGTATCAGATTTGAGGAAATACGTTCCCAATCCTTCGCATGTGCTAAGTCATGAACCAATCCAATTAGCACCAGATTTAAGTTATGAAGAAAGACCAGAAAGAATTCTCCTCCGAGAAGTTAGAAGATTAAGAAACCGTAGCATTCATATGGTCAAGATACGATGGACTAACCAGTCGGAGCGAGAAGCGACGTGGGAAATAGAATCTGATATGCTAATTCTTTACCCTTATCTATTTGGTACGTAAATTTCGAGGACGAAATTTCAATAATGAGGGTAGAGTTGTAACGCCCCAAAATCCATAGGACCACATTATGCATTTTGTTCATTTTATAGATTTAAAATGGAATGTTGAAATGTTATGTATTGTCTGATTTCAATGATTTCAGAAAAATAGATGTGACGCGGCTGGTTTCAGTGGATGACTCCAAGGGTGATGCACGAGCAGTTTTTTAAGGGATTGAAAATATCTTTAAGGAGGACAAATGATTTCTTTTGAAAAAGGTTTGGTGTTTTACAAATTAAAATGAGAGGAAGGGAATTTTTGCTATATTCTATAAGTGTGTCATGCTTACTTTCACAAGTAGCTTGCCACTAATCTCTTTCATATAAAAACCTGTTTTGAAAGAAAGATCCGTATCATTTGCAAAGAAAATCTTTAGTATTCTTCAAAATATTTTCAAGAGAAGTTCGTGCGTTGCTTAAAGGAGAAGATTTCTGTAGGAATCGGTTGCTGTTACAAAGCTTCGTTTAAGGCAAGTAAAAGTTAATTGTTGACTCATCATTTAAAGCATATATTGATTTTTTCTGAGTCTTCTTGCCTATATGTTACAGTATGTTTAAAGTTCATGTTTAAAATGATTTATACATGAAAAGGAAAGAAATATGGGTTCGAAAATGATGTTTTGATGCTTCCAATTGTTTTCCAGAAAGTTTATGATGTTTTAAAAGTACTGAGAATTCGAGTTTAATCCAAGAATGTTTATGAATGTTCTTCCTTTTAGTAGTCGTAATATCAGAATTTGATAACTATGTAATCGGTAGTTGCTAGTTGAATCAGTATAAAGTATGGTTTGATAGGCAACGACAGATAGCATAGTTGTTGTTTTGATGTTACAATTATCAAGTCAAATTTCAGCAGTTGCGTTGTTTTCGTAAAATTAGTAGTTGCACTGTTCATTCCAGCAGTTGCATTCCATTGTATTATTTCAGCAGTTTCACTATTCATTACGACTGGTACTATTCATTGCGTCTGGTTATTTAGCGAAAATCCTTGCATCTGGTTTCACGTATGTTAGCGCTTTACTTGAGACTGGTTGATGCGCTAAAGACGTCGTTCCCTTAAGTTGCAGCTGTCAACAGATAGTTACTGTTCATGTCAGCAGATATTCTTACGTCATTATGTCTGTTTCCTACTTCAACGACATCGTTTCATTTAATACGTTTGTTTTTTTAGTAAAAAGACCTTGCAGCTGGTTTCTTTCAGCAATATTCGTTAACAGTAGAAATCTGTTTTGTTTCATAGTACTGTTCCATTTTCTTGCGACTGGTTCCTGTCTTGCGACTGGTTCCTATTCATTGCGACTGGTTTCTCTTGCGACTGGTTTCATTTCAATGATATGTTTCCAAAAGCTGAAATCGATACTCAGTAAAATTTTAAAGTGGAAGCAAGAGTTTTAAATAATGGAACCCGAGGATTTTAAGAAAGAAATTTTAAAGAGAAGGATGTTAAAGGAACAAAAGTTTATTTTAAGATTTATAGCAAAGATAACAAACGGTCATAATGGGTGAGGTGAGCAGCTATCAGTTGCCCTCACATAAAGAGAAGGGTGATCAGTCGTCTATATGTCGGTTGCCCTAACGCAAAGAAGCCAATGGATAAGGCTGATATCAGTAGTCACTTGATCAGGTGCAACACGGACCTAAGGAGAGCTTCTGAGCCATAAATCCAAGGAAAAATGATAATGATGTTGAGATTTGAGCTATTATCCCCTGTCTCCAAATTTATGAAAGAAAGAATGAATGTTTATGAAATGTTTACGTAAGAAAATTATATTGATTATTGTTGTTCCTTTAAATTATGTATTGATCAGATGTCCACCTGCGTATTTGAACTTGCTATTATTCAGGTTTTACTTGCTGAGCCCCTAGGCTCGTTAGCTTTTAAAATGGTGCAGGTGCGACAACTGGAGAGCGAACAGAAGGTGAAACTTGAATCAGCTGCTGGGTGGTGTGTGTTTGTCAAAGGCCAGCGTTTTCTGTGGCGCCCCAAAATTCATAGGACCACAAATTCTAATCTTTATATATTGAGGATCCATTTCCAATTTCATATTTCAGCATTATTTATTTGTCCAAGTAGCTGATTTCTTATTTCTTAGATTTCATAAGGTACAGAGGTCCGATCAGTTGTCACCCGAGCGTAGCCAAGCAATTTTTAAACTTTACCAATAAAATGGTTTTGGGATGGGAGAATGGTTAAATTTCAGATTTTTGTGTAGTACATTTGCAAATCAAAACATTGACATGGAATTTTAAGTAAAATTTTCTGAAGTACGCCTGGTTTACCATGCCTACTTGAGTGTTTTCCCCTGTTACAAATCAGACTCCCATGCCTATGGTACATGGACTATAAGTTACATCTTTTGCAAGAAAATATCCATCTTTGCCTCAAATAAAATAGGAAGCTCATCGTTGCGCTTGGGAAAACTTTTTGTTCGTGATATGCTGTATTTCGTGATTCCTTCTTGTTGAGGCAAGTAAATTAGATTCTTGCTACGCCATGAAAGCTTATGTATTGTTTACGCTTCATTTCGTGATTCTTGCCTAAGCTATGTTTAATATCAGCCTTTGTTCATGTTCTGCTGATATTATAATGTATGTTTAATGTTCGGGTTCGCAGTGGATTATGTTGGAACTCAAATGTATTTTTCGAAGTTGATGATGTTGATGTTTAATATCAGCCTTTGTTCATGTTCTGCTGATATTATAATGTATGTTTAATGTTCGGGTTCGCAGTGGATTATGTTGGAACTCAAATGTATTTTTCGAAGTTGATGATGTTGAGTTTTTTTTTTAAAAACGCTGAGCATTTCAGATTTCCAACTCATAAAGATTAGCATGTTCTTTTTTTTACTCTGGTGAATGACAGCATCCGAATTTTGACTCCACGAAGTTGGAAATGCTAGTCGAACCAGAACTAAGTCTGATTTGATAGGTTAATTCTGATATTGTGGATGTTGTTCGTAACGTCATCGTATTTCATAACCATCAGCTGGTTTACTGTTCACATCGTATTTCATAACCATCAGCTGGTTTATTGTTCATATCGTATTTCATAACCAACGACTGGTTGCTATGTTGCAACTGGTGGCGACGTTACGACTGGTTGTTATGTTGCGACTGGTTGCTATGTAGCGACTGGTAGCGATGTTGCGACTGGTTGTTATGTTGCGACTGGTTTTGCTTGCGACTGGTCACCGTTGCTTGCGACTGGTCACTGTTGCTTGCGACTGATTTCTTTCCCTTAAGTACTTCACTGCTGATTTATATCCATCGTCTGGTTTTCTTTCACCTGCTGATCGCCTTTACCCAACGACTGGTTGTTCTTGAACCAACGACTGGTTGATCTACTGTTACTCCGTTGACCAAATTAATTGTGTTGACCACCGATATATACACATCGATTGATCTACTGTTCACATCAGCTGGATTTCTTGCCAACAACTGAATTTATCCCAACTGCTGATTTCCTATGTCTCTGCTGGATGATCAGTAAAACGATTTTTGAAGGAAGTATGAGTTTTAAAAATGAAGTGAACCCCGATGCTAAGATTTAAGTTCGTCCAATATGTGTTTTAAAGAAGAAAGTTTCAATTTATGAATTTATGGCTTATATAAGACGATTCTTATTGGAAGGGTGAGCAGCAGACGAGAGGGTCAGTTGCCCCTTCATATTGGGTGAGATTTCACCACATTGAAACTGATATCAGTAGTCATTCGATCGAGTGCAATGGGACCTAAGTAGAGCTTCTGAGCCATAAGTTTAGTGAAAATTATAACGCTGGAATTTGAATTTATTTCCAGAACAAAAGTTATGATGAACGATGTCCTATGACTTCTTTTAAAATTGTGATGTCTTATCTTTTACACCTGCATATTGTGCTTGGTACTCTCAGTTTTGCTTGCTGAGCCCCTAGGCTCACTAGCTTTCTTGGTGCAGGTGAGTCGGCGCCAAAGCAGATGGGAGGTGGAGTTTGAACCAGCAGCGATGTGTTAGTGTTTATCGAAGGCCTCCGTTTCCGCGATGTTCATTTTGTATTTTGCTACTTTTGTTGTCTTTGATCTTAGTCAAATATGTATTGAGATCTGTTACAACAAAGATGGATTCAGATAGAGTTCAGTAGTTGTAATATCGCGATTTTGCATTTTGCACTTTGAATTTGTAATGAAGGCTGATTTTCTTTTATGGCGCCAATGGTTGAATTTCGATTTTTTTTTTATGAGCAAGGAATACAGCTTGCTCTATTTATTATTCTGCCCTTCTATTCTCCTTTTATTTCCATTTTCCTTGATCTCGTGACTCCCATGGGGATTGGGGCGTCACAAACATGGTATCAGAGCATGGTCCAGAGATAAACACACGCACTTCTTGCTGAAGCAGATTTCATCGACCGTCTCTTCGGGGCAGTGAGTTTCTTTTATGTTTTAGAGCAAGTATTTTTTATTCTTGCATGTTCTGATGTTCTTATGTGGTGGATTATGGGCTATAGATTAAGGTGTCTTGCCGTGGAAGAGGGAGGAATATTCCAGTAGACGAATCCAGTCCTGATAGTAACACTAGTATTGCCCAGCTTCTAAGGTTGCTGGTAGAATAGCAGGGTAGAGGCAATGGCCAATCCTCCAGCAGTAGAGGACCTAGCAAT
>KV008257.1:29374-72134 GCA_001598015.1 Dorcoceras hygrometricum
ATAATCAGATTTCAAGGAAGAATTTGGGTGCCGCAAGTAGATACTTTGATATCGGATTTAATGGAAGAATCTCATGTAACCCCATACTCTGTGCATCCGGGAAGTACTAAGATGTATAAAGATCTTCAGAAGTTGTACTGGTGGCCGGGTATGAAAAGAGATGTCGCCAAATTTGTTTCTGAATGCTTAACGTGTCAATTGGTGAAAGCTGAACACCAGCGACCAGCAGGGATGTTGAAGCCGTTGCCTATTCCGGAGTGGAAATGGGAATGTATTGCTATGGACTTTGTGATTGGATTACCTATGACTGCCCAAGGTTATAATTCTATTTGGGTTATTGTAGATAGACTTATGAAATCTGCTCATTTTCTGCCGGTGAAGACAACCTACGACGTAAGTAGATATGCAGAGTTTTATGTGAAAGAAATTATCAGACTTCATGGTGTTCCTGTATCAATTGTATCTGATAGGGATTCCAAGTTCATGTCTGCATTTTGGAAAAGTTTGCATCGAGCTTTGGGAACCAAGTTGACATTTAGTACAGCCTTTCATACCCAAACCGATGGACAATCAGAAAGAGTGATCCATATTTTAGAGGATTTACTCATAGCATGTATTATAGATTTCTCGGAAAGTTGGGATTTGAAGCTACCATTAGTGGAATTTGCGTACAACAACAGTTTTCAAGCTTCCATCCAGATGGCACCATACGAAGCTCTATATGGACGTAAATGTAGAACGCCTCTTCATTGGGATGAGATAGGTGTGAGATGGTCTAGGACCAGATTTGGTGGAGCAAACCGTGAGTGTTGTTAGAAAAATTAAGGAAAAGATGAAAGCTGCTCAAAGCAGACAAAAGAGCTATGCAGATAATAGACGAAGGGAACTAAGTTTTGACGTTGGTGATCATGTCTTTTTGAAAGTAGCTCCAATGAAGGGAGTGATGCATTTTGGAAAGAAGGGAAAATTGAGTCCCAGGTATATAGGTCCCTACGAAATATTGGACAGAGTAGGAACATTGGCCTATCGATTAGCACTGCCGCCTCATCTATCTTCAGTGCACAATGTGTTTCATGTATCAGCCTTAAGAAAGTACGTTCCCCACCCATCGCACATATTGACTGCTGAACCGGTTCATTTAGCGCCAGAATTGAGCTATGAAGAGAGACCTGAGAAGATTCTTCTTAGGGAAATTAGGAAGCTGAGGAATAGAAACATTCCTATGGTTAAAGTTCAGTGGACAAATCAAACCGAACGAGAAGCTACGTGGGAGACAGAAGCTGATATGCATAGTCGATACCCAGATTTGTTAGTGGCCTGCTGTATCTTGTGATTTCCTTATTATCAAGGCAAGTAAATTTGATTCTTGCTACGCCATGAAAGCTTACGTGTTGTTCTCACTTTATCTCGTGATTTCGCTTAAGCTCTGTTATTTATCAGCCTTTGCTCATGTTTTGGTTGATATTATAGTGTATGTTGAGCGTTCGGGGTCACAGTGGATTTCGTTTGGAACTCAAATGTATAGGCAAGTAAATTAGATTCTTGCTACGCCATGAAAGCTTATGTATTCTTTACGCTTCATTTCGTGATTCTTGCCTAAGCTATGTTTAATATCAGCCTTTGTTCATGTTCTGCTGATATTATAATGTATGTTTAATGTTCGGGTTCGCAGTGGATTATGTTGGAACTCAAATGTATTTTTCGAAGTTGATGATGTTGATTTTTTTTTAAAAACACTGAGCATTTCAGATTTCCAATTCATAAAGATTAGGATGTTCTTTTTTTACTCTGGTGAATGACAGCGTCCGAATTTGACTCCACGAAGTTGGAAATGCTAGTCGAACCAGAACTAAGTCTGGTTTGATAGGTGAATTCTGATATTGTGGATGTTGTTCGTAACGTCATCGTATTTAATAACCATCAGCTGGTTTACTATTCACATCGTATTTCATAACCATCAGCTGGTTTACTGTTCATATCGTATTTCATAACCAACGACTGGTTGCTATGTTGCGATTGGTTGCGACGTTACGACTAGTTGTTATGTTGCGACTGGTTGCGATGTTGCGACTGGTTGTTATGTTGCGACTGGTTTTGCTTGCGACTGGTCACTATTTCTTGCGACTGGTCACTGTTGCTTGCGACTGATTTCTTCCCTTAAGTACTTCACTGCTGATTTATATCCATCGTCTGGTTTTCTTTCACCTGCTGATCGCCTTTACTCAACGACTGGTTGTTCTTGAACCAACGACTGGTTGATCTAATGTTACTCCGTTGACCAAATTAATTGTGTTGACCACCGATATATACCCATCGACTGATCTACTGTTCACATCAGCTGGATTTCTTACCACAACTAAATTTATCCCAACTGCTGATTTCCTATGTCTCTGCTGGATGCTCAGTAAAACGATTTTTGAAGGAAGTATGAGTTTTAAAAATGAAGTGAACCCCGATGCTAAGATTTAAGTTCGTCCAATATGTGTTTTAAAGAAGAAAGTTTCAATTTATGAATTTATGGCTTAGATAACAGACGATTCTTATTGGAAGGGTGAGCAGAAGACGAGAGGGTCAGTTGCCCCTTCATATTGGGTGATATTTCACCACATTGAAACTTATATCAGTAGTCATTCGATCGAGTGCAATGGGACCTAAGTAGAGCTTCTGAGCCATAAGTTTAACGAAAATTATAACGCTGGAATTTGAATTTATTTCCAGAACAAAAGTTATGATGAACGATGTCCTATGACTTCTTTTAAAACTGTGATTTCTTATGTTTTACACCTTCATATTGTGCTTGTTACTCTCAATTTTGCTTGCTGAGCCCCTAGGCTCACTAGATTTCTTGGTGCAGGTGAGTCGGAGCCGGAGCAGATGGGAGGTGGAGTTTGAACCAGCAGCGATGTGTTAGTGTTTATCAAAGGCCTGCGTTTCCGCGATGTTCATTTTGTTATTCTGCCCTTCTATTCTCTTTTTTTTTCCATTTTCCTTGATCTCGTGACTCCCATGGGGATTGGGGCGTGACATTTTCCGTGTCATAGCTGATGTTGTTTTGTTTTAGAATGTACTGTATTAAATTAGTTGCAACAGTTGTACATTTATATAGAATATCAGCTGTTGTAAATCGCATTTGCATTTATAATAAAGTCTGTTTCTCCGCAAATGTTTCAAGTAGTTGGCGCGCAATTGAGTGTCTGTTAGATTTGTCTTCGTGCTTTACGTTTCTTTTTAAAGTTATAAGAAATACAGCTTATAACAAATTGCCTTTCAGCCCTTCTTTTTATTCGAAAATTTTTATTTACCCCAATTTGTGATTCTCGTGGGTTCGGATGCCACATCTACTACCTCAGCAGATCACACGAGAACCCAGCTCCAACAACCTGCTCAGATCTGCTGCCCTACTATCTCACCAAGGAACTCAACATAAGCCTCTTAAAAGCTCAAATAAGTCAAGACATCAAACAAATCATCTAATATCTAAGCTTGTTCAGCCTACTGCCTACGGCTGAGTAGCAAAAACCAGTCACGACTACACAAAGTCGGACCAATAGCTCAAATCGAAGCTTGGAACAAGAAGAAATCACTTACCCAAGCGCTCAAATAAAACGCGAGAACTATTGGTCGGATATCGCGAAGATAAACGAACACTGCAACTACTTCGCGCTCCAGAAACACGCCGACCCAAGGCTCCAAAATGGATCAATCGAAAGATCTAGAGGAGGCGAGCTCAGCGCCACCAACTCTGCTCCAAACGGCGGTTTAAATCGACAAAAATCAAAGGAAATCGAGTACGATGAACAGTGAGGGTTTCGGGAATAGTGTATGTCGAAGGCTCTTTGGAAGGAGATAAGAAATATCGAGTCTAAAATTGGCTAAGTGTTGGGAAATATAATGGTATACACGATCAAAGTCAAAGCCTAATACTACGTCCCGAGATCTGCTACAGTGAAAGTCAACCAACTCAGATATGACTCCTACCAAACGACGTCGCGCATGAGTCCTGCTCAGGATAAACAGGTCACTGCTCAACCCGTTAAATAGATCTCAATCAGATCTCACAGACCAGCTCCCGCCAAAGCTGACCCTTACCTAAACCATCCTGTCTGGACGACAAACCGCTCGCACATCAAGATCTGATCACAAGCGCTGCCCAAATAGGAGCATCCAGCTCTGAGCGCCATGCACGCAGGTTACTCTACAACCAACTCAGATCTCATATAAACACGTTGTTTCCCCAAAGCTGATACGCACTCATTGAACAGATACACCCAACCAGCTTGTACATCCAGATCTCACCGCCAGCCTAGATCACAGCTCATATTACCAACAACCAGCGTCAGATCTGGTATTTGCGAAACGACGTTGCTTAGATTTCACTCTACCAACGTCTACACTGGTAACCCAAAACGATTTCGCACTTCCTCCAACTCTAACATAGGCCAGATCTGGACACCCAATCCTTACTCAAATCTGGAATCCACGAACCAATCTACACCAAGTAACGAACCGAACCGGTCCACGCAACGCTATCATCTCGCGTGCATGGGGCATTTCTCTCCAGCTGGGGGCTCATCTACTCAAATCTTCCTGTGTACAAATCTGATTCAACTAACAGCTTGACAGTTCTCCTAGGCTGGATACCCGATAATTCACAAATCACGCTTCTCCGATTAAATCCTCATTCTGATCTGATTTTTCCTCCAACATCTTACACAATTAAATCTGGTTGTTTCATCTAATCAGTTCGTAACATAACATTAATTGAAATCGGTTAATTACAGTCCTCACATGTGTTTATCAAAAGGCCAATTTTTTCGTGCTGCTACAGGCCGCATTCGTTGCGAACATCGTTGTAACAGACCATTTCAGCTCTTGATGTTTCTGAACTGATTTTGAACTATTTGTAATAAAGATTTCTATGTTAGTAATCGTATTTCAATCTGTTTCGTTATGAGCTGATACAACAAGCAAGATCATTCTGTGATCTTCTTGTCTAACTCGCATTCGATCTGGTTTTATTGACCAGCCTGCTTATGATCTTATTTCATTGATCAGTCGGCTCATGATCTGATTACTATCCTGAACCAGCACACTTGTGTGTTGCTTCACTCCAAGATGATCCAGCTTTGGTCCATTCTGGACCGATAAAGTAACTTCGAATTTAATCCTTTCTTCTATGATTCTCACTATCACCTCGAAGTGTATGTCTTTTTTAAATTCCAAACAAATCAGCACAAAAAAATTTGTGCATGTTTTCCATGAGCTTTCGGGATTTTTTTTGAAGAAATGGTGGACTATGGTGCCAAAAATTGGTATCTGAGCATGCTCCTTGAGATAAACACTTTCCTCCAGTCTGAGACGGTTCACACCGATTGATTTCGTCAGTTGGTAAGTTCATTTATGGTTATGTATGTTTTCCTTCTTGTAGGTCACGTGGTGGATTAGGGTATATTTACAGATTATGTCTAGAAGAGGTAGAGGACGAAGGATCTCCGTGTCAGGAGATGCCAACCTGGATAACAGCAGGTGTGTCCTAGCTGGGATGGCTCAGCTGCTGGAACGCTTAGTAGAACAGTCTAGCCAAAGGAGTGGACATTCATCCAATAGGTTGCCTAGACCTGAAGACCCTCAAGAGAGGTTTAGACATCAACGACCCCAGGATTTCACATGTACAACTGATCCATTCGTTGCTGAAAGTTGGATCAAGTCCCTGTAACTCATCTTTTATTATCTACAGCTAGCGGACCAAGATAAGCCTAGATGTGCCATTTTCATGCGGTGAGGAGATGCCATGATATAGTGGAGCGAGCCAAACTTGTCGTGGATTCGGACACACTCTCGTGGGAGGAGTTAAAGAGATACTCTATGATCAGTAATTCACTACAGATGTGCGAACTGAGCTGAAAAAGTTTCTAACTCTGAAGAAAGGAAGTATGTATGTGCGGGATTACATCCGCAAGTTCAAAAGGGGTTGTTATTTTGTTCCCTTGATCGACAGGGATGCTGAGGAAAAACTTCATCACTTTATTGATGGCCTTCGACTAACACTCAAGAATGATGTTAGGCTAGACGAGCCTACAGACTACCAAGTAGCAGTTGATAAGGCTCTACGAGCCGAGCACGATTGGAAGGAAATTGAAGAGGAGCGCCAGCAGAAACTCCAGGCCTTCCAGCTTAGAGACCATCGGTCATCTAAGCATCAAAAGACCAAACCACTGAGACCCCAGGCGTAAAGCCACCACAACTTATCAACGTAGTACCCAGAATAGACAACAGGCTAATCTGTCCAAAATGCAACAAAAATCATACTGGTTAGTGTAGAGTTGGGCATAATGTATGCTACAGGTGTGGTGCCTTAGGCCAATTTGCCAGGAAATGTTCCCAACCAAAACAGCCCATAACTGGCCGAGCCTACATGATGACGACAGAGCAGGCGAACCCAAAAACGATAATGGTCACATGTAAAATTATCATCTTTGGAAACTCTTCTATTTCCTTGTTAGATTCGGGAGCTACCCACTCGTTTATATCAGAATATTTTACTGAGAAATTGCATGAGCAACCTGAACAATTATCAGTAGAATATTGTGTAACCGTACTCTCGGGAGAAGAGCTGTTAACCCATAGAATATATCATGACATCGAACTTAGCCTGAAAGGGCATTTAGTGTCGTCTGATTTGTTGTATTACCCATGCCCGAATTTGATTTGATTTTGGGTATGGACTGGTTAACCAATCATGGAGTAGTCCTCGATTTTAAGCGTAGAGTTGTAGAGGTTAAACCACCCCAAGGAAGTCAGTTCTCATTATAAGCTACCCAGAGTAGGAGAGTTTCTCGACTAATTTCAGCATTGAAGGCCCAAAGCTGTTTGAGAAAGGGATGTCAAGGGTTTTTGGCTAGTATATCCTCGGTAGTGGATGAAGCAAGACCCAAGCTGTCAGAATTTGATGTAGTAAACGAATTTCCCAACGTTTTCCCACGACATCACTGTACTACACCAGACCGGGAGATTGAGTTTGCAATAGAGCTAGTACCTACTGTTACCCTAGTTTCTAAACCGTCGTATAGGCTAGCACCTTGAGAGATGAAAGATTTGAAGGAACAAGTTCAAGATCTTGTGGAAAAAGGCTTCATTAGACCAAGTACTTCGCTATGGTGAGCCCCTGTGATGTTCGTGAAGAAGAAATATGGTAGCATGAGGTTATGTATAGACTATCGAGAGCTGAATAAGCTGACTGTGAAGAACAAGTATCCCCTTCCCAGGATTGAAGATCTGTTTGATCAAATTTAGGGAGCAGCCGTGTTTTCTAAGATCGAACTCTAATTTGGATACCATCAGCTAAGGAATAAGGAGTAGTATATCCACAAGACTGCCTTCAGAACACGCTACGGCCACTATGAGTTTTTGGTCATTCCTTTTGGGCTGACTAATGCACCTTCAATTTTCATGGACATAATTAAACGGGTGTTCCAACCAATCCTGGACCCATTTGTGATAATTTTCATAGATGATATCATTTTTACTCTAGGAACAGAGAATAGAACTCCCATCATCTTAGGACAGTGTTTCCAATTTTGCGAGACAAGCAGCTCTTTTCTAAGTTTAGCAAATGCGAGTTTTGTCTAGAGAAATTTTCTTCCTTGGTCATGTGATTTCCAAGACGGCATAGAAGTGGACCCAGTGAAGGTAGAAGAAGTTCGGGGTTGGCCTGTGACTAAGAGTGTGACTGAGATTAATAGCTTCCTAGGTCCTGTGGGTTACTATAGGCAATTCATAAAGGGCTTTTCCAAGATAGCAGTCCCGTTGACAGCCTTAACCAATGAAAAAGTTAAGTATGTTTGGACCCAAGAGTGTCAGGTGAGTTTTGATAAGTTGAAAAAAGGTTTGGTAGAGGCCCTTGTGTTAGCCATGCCCTCGGGAAAAGGTAACTATGTTCGCTTGTGAGGACTGGGAATTATAAGATAATAATTAGCTAGTTAATCAGATTGGAGTAATGATTAACCAAGGGAGATCCTTTTGCTTGGAAAGCTAACGGTGAAGGGAACAGCTTAGAAGAGTGCTGGTCCAGGAAATTCGTGTAAGCTGTTTGGGTTTCGGTGCAGATTATCATTGGTTTGAAGTATGGTTTTAAGCAAGTGCATAGTTTCAGGTTCAGCAAAGTCAGCGATGGGCTGAGCTGCTCTTACGTACTTTACTGTACAACTTTTGAGTTATAACCAAGCTATAGGAGTGATCAACTCAGCTAGGATGTAGAGCTAAGTTGTACTGATGTAGTGTGAACAGGTCCAGTTTGATCTGGTTCCAGCTTAGAGGTCTGCTGGTGGATTTTGATGTTAAACCAAGACCAACTTTGGTGTGAGCTGGTTGGGCAGATTTGTTCCGAGCTGCACATCAAGTTTGAGCGCTGAGTAGGATTGTATACTGTAGCGCCCCAAAAATCCTAAGAACCACAAGATGAATAGCCTTTCTTTTCCAAGGGCTGATTCGAGTTGAGCATACAGAATTTAGTATAAATCTGATTATTTTCTTTTCAGATTTCAGGCAATAGTCAGAAGATTCATGGAAGGATTTCTCCCAAGCACAAATTGATGGAATCCAGATTTTGTTTTCCTTTGAAAATAAACAAGGCCTTTCGATGGAGTCTTTTTTAAAATGTTATATCAAATTTACAAATCAAAACAGTAGTGGTGAGTTTTATAAATCTTTTGGATGAAGGACAAGAGTTGGCACGACAGCCATGCCCACTCGAGTGTTTCCACCTACTACAAATCATTCTCCCTTGTATATAATGTTTTACGTTAGTATCTGGATTCAATGGGTTGCAAGAAAAACTTTAAGTTCTTTCAAAGTTAAAGAGATTCTTCCGGTGTGCTTGTGGGGACTTCCAACCGTGGTCATCTGCACGTTGCTACCTTCATTTCGGGCAATTCATGGAAGGATTTCTCCCAAGCACAAATTGATGGAATCCAGATTTTTTTTCCTTTGAAATAAAACAAGGCCTTTCGATGGAGTCTTTTTTAAAATGTTATATCAAATTTACAAATCAAAACAGTAGTGGGGAGTTTTATAAATCTTTTGGATGAAGGACAAGAGTTGGCACGGCAGCCATGCCCACTCGAGTGTTTCCATCTACTACAAATCATTCTCCCTTTTATATAATGTTTTACGTTAGTATCTGGATTCAATGGGTTGCAAGAAAAACTTTAAGTTCTTTCAAAGTTAAAGAGATTCTTCCGGTGTGCTTGTGGGGACTTCCAACCGTGGTCATCTGCACGTTGCTACCTTCATTTCGGGCAGGTAACTTCGATTCTTGCTGTATTGAGAAACATATATTTGCTCGTTGCTTTCTATTTATGTTTGCCAGTTTAGTTCAGTTTCGCTTTAGAATGATGAGTATAAGATATGGATTCACTGCCTTGATACTTTAGTTTTGAGAAAACTCACAAGAAATTTAACCAGAAATGGTATACTTTTAAAATATACTGAGTTGTATAAATTCTAGGGAAGTTCTTGTTTTTCGTGGTGCCATGGAGACTCTGGACATCGAATGGAATGAATAAACAACGCTGGTTCGATCAGGAGTAAGTCCTGGTTTGAGACACGAAGTTTGTTTGTTTAGATTCTGTCTAAGTGTTAGGATAACATTTATTAGTTTTGGTGATAACAAAATAATACTAGTTGCTATTGGAAAAATCAGCCGTCGCAATTTAACAAGTGAATACTTTCAGCCGATAGTTATTGATTCAGCAGTTGGAACTATCAGTTGTAAGCTACAGTGGATTAGTTGGTGATATTATCAGTTGATAGTTGATTTCAGCAGAATGCTTATTCAGAGGAAATCAGCAGATGAAAGAATCAGCAGATGATTAGCAATCAACAGGCGCAAGCTATTGAGAGATAGCGTGTTTTGTTAAGGATTACAAAACGACAGCGTTTGGATTAGTCAAAACGACAGCGTTCAAATAAGTTGAAACGGCAGCGTTTTGATCTAGCGCTACAATCTTAGTCATTGGAGTTTGCGTTGATAATTCAGCAAATGGCTACAGTGAAATTCAGCAGAGAGCTACAGTGGATTGTTTACCAGTCGATGGAACTTAATATTAGTGGAAGTTAAATGATGTCGTTTGGATAGATAAATACGACAGCGTTTTGCCTTCGCGCTAAGATTCAGCAGATACTTTTTGCGATAAGGAAAACCAGCAGGTAGCTACAGTGATCTAGGACCAGCCGATACTTTTTGAAGTAAAATATGTCAAGCGACCAGCTGGTGCATATTGTCAGTCGTTGAAGCCATCAGCAGTTGTACACCTATCAGAGATTCAAGTCCTCAATAGTTGCACGAACTATGAATCGATTCAAACGTTCATATCAGAAGAAATCAAAGGCGAAGATTGAATCGTACATATGCCATTAATTGAGGGAACAGTATCAGTACTATTCTTGGTAAATAATACACTATCTCAGAGAGCGGTTTACTGGGTTTGCACAAATATGGTACAACGCCAAAATTGCTCTGACATTGTGCGACTTGCCTCTTGGTGGAACAGGAATTACGGTGTACAAATTTGACAGAAATTCAAACGGGATTTATTTCCTTTGAAGAATTTAATGACCGTTGAAATCAAAGCCTATAAATAGCAGAATCTGGATTGAAGAAATCATCCTTCACTCTTATTAGCATTACGGTCACGTTGTCAAAATATTTAGAGCTTTCTATCTGTTGAACATCTTCAAAAATCTCACAAGACTCGAAGAATACTACTGTTGTTATTCATAGACAAACCTTCGAGTCCATTCTCTGGTTCATCTTGTTGAATCGAGTTTCTTTGTTTTAGAAACCAGAGAATTTTACAGCACTCAGAAACTGTATTAATTGTCATATTTATTGAGTCTGTAACGAACTGGCTTTGTGAAGCAGTTCGAAAATATCATTTTGTTACTTGATAACCAGCAGCAACGTCTGCGTGTGAAGTTAGTGAGTCTAGGAGTTCATACAAGTGAGGCTTGTGTGATTGGGTGTTTGTAGAAAGGATACTTGCATCAAATCTTCTAGTGATATCTTCCGAGGAGGAAGAAGGGGAGACGTAGGACATTGAAGTTCGAACTTCCAGAAACAAATCCCTGACTCTTATCTTTTACATTCAGCAATATATTTACTTTTTGTCTGTTCACAAATCGATTGGCCTCTTTCCGCACTATTTTTGTTGGCCAAGAGATTTGCATAAAACTGAGATCCTTAAGTTTGGTAACTCAAACTTAAGTTAAGCAGTGCTTGTAAAACAGTTTAAAAGAGTTTCAAAAATCTAAAATCGAAAGGAATTCATTCAACCCCCCCCCCTTCTGAACTCCTATACGCATATTGATCCTATTTCTGGGACCATCAATTGGTATCAGAGCCTGCGATCTCAGTTATTGAACAGTTATCTTTCGGGCTTTATTATATCTTAATATGTCGATCTCTCACAACAATATTCCTTTGTTTTCGAAGGAAGAGTATGATGACTGGAAGATTCGGATGCAAGCGCATCTAGCAGCTATGGATGATGACATGTGGTATGTCATCACAGAAGGACCATTGAAAATAATGAAGCCCAATCTGGCGTTTGCTCTATCCAATGGTGAGCCTCAGTTTCTTGAGAAAGCTAGACACGAATATACCCATGAGGACAAGAAAAAGGTGAACCTAGACAACGTGGCAAAGGACATACTATTCAAGACGCTGGACAAAGACAAGAACATGTTCATCAAGATCAAGAACTGTCCTACTGCTAAAGATATATGGTAGAAGCTAACCCAGATATGTGAGGGAAGTGATGAAACGAAGGAGAACAAACTAACAGTCGCTCAACATAAGTATGAGTCCATCAAGATGAAGGATGGAGAGAACATGACTGAGTTCGACGAAAGATTCAGTACAATTGTCATAGAGTTAACCAGCCTTGGGAAAGAATATAGCAACAAAGAGTTGGCGTTGAAAGTGATGAGAGCACTGCCCAAGGAGTGGGATGTGAAGACGATGGCGATGAGGGAATCAAAAGATTTGAACAAGCTGGAGTTGCACGATCTGTTTGCCAACTTGAAAGCCTATGAGTTTGAGTTGGAGACAAGAGCAGAAACTGGTTCCTCCACATCTCAACCAACGAAATCTTTGGCAGTAAATACAACTACTGAACAGTGCTCTCCTAGCACCAGAAAATCTGCCGACCATCTCAGTGACGACGTCATGTCCCTCTTCGTCAAGAAGTTTGGGAAATATTTGAGAAGATCTTTTAGCCTTTCTACTCCTTATAATAACTATAATAAATCTGATAAATCTGTATCTGACGTGATATGTTTCAATTGTGAACGACCAGGGCATTTTGCAGCTGAGTGCAACAGGCCCAAGAAAGATGACAGATACAGAAGAGATGAGAATAAGGAGGATAGATACAAGAAGGAGGATACGTACAACCGTGATGACAAGAATGATGATAGAAATGTCGAAAGATCCAAGGATAGATCCAAGGATAGGCCGATGAGGATGAGAAGAGACAAGAAACCCATTCGCAAGCATGATAGGAAAGTACTGGTTGCTGAGGAAAGCACCAAGAGCTGGGCAGATAGTGATTCAGAATCTTCATCCAGCATTTCATCTTCAAGTGACAGTGAACAGGAGGAAGTTCATTGTCACATGGCTGACCAAACAGATGATGATGAGTTATTCGATTTCTCAAACATTGAATTTACACGAGAAGACCTTGTCACTGCACTAAATGACATGGTCAAAGAGTACATAAAGCTTTCTCACTCATTCGAGGAAGCTAAAGCTGAAAACATGAGTCTAAAAAGTAGTTCGATTGAATCAAGTTCTGATGAGCTTGAGGATATTGACAGTTTAAAGACTGAGTTGAGTAAGCTAACAGCTGAGAATGATGTGTTGAAATATGAGACAAGTGAGCTCAAATCTGAAATCGAAGTATAGAATCAAGTAGTGAGCGCCTGGAATCGGTCTTCTAGATCTCTTCACAAACTGAAGGAGAGTCAAAAACTAGCCAATGATAAGTCTAGTTTGGGATTCAATAGTAGTGAATTCAGTGAAGGAGAGACCAGTACTCAGTCACAGCCGGCATATGACAAGTTCAAAACAAGGAACTTTGTCAAAGACAGCGTGATATATGACTGCTTTGAGTCGGTAAAATATGACGATCAGAACTCTCCAAAGTTGAGTGATAAT
Organism: Dorcoceras hygrometricum; assembly: GCA_001598015.1. Taxonomy (NCBI): domain Eukaryota; kingdom Viridiplantae; phylum Streptophyta; class Magnoliopsida; order Lamiales; family Gesneriaceae; genus Dorcoceras; species Dorcoceras hygrometricum. The sequence goes on from KV008257.1 coordinate 42,591, forward strand.
GGAAATGCTGGTATCGGCTTTTCAAAATCTGAAGGCTTCAAGCCTAACTGGCTAAAGAACAGACTGGACAAAGACAAAGCGAAAGCTGGTCAAAAACCATTTGTTCCTAACCAGCCGTGGCGTAGCTCAAAGAAGGTAAAAACTGGTTGGAAAAATACTCAGCCAAGGAGAGATTCATATGGTCAACATGTCAAACCTAAACTCAAAAAATCTCACAGTAATTTTGCACAGACTTTTGTGGATCCACACATTGGAAATACCGTACGGATAATTCAAGTCTGGGTGTTGGAAAAATACTCAGCCAAGGAGAGATTCATATGGTCAACATGTCAAACCTAAACTCAAAAAAATCTCACAGTAATTTTGCACAGACTTTTGTGGATCCACACATTGGAAATACCGTACGGATAATTCAAGTCTGGGTCCCGAAAGGGGTAATCCAATCTCGACCCAAGTAAAATTGGGTACCAAAAGCTGCTTGTTGGATTGCAGGATAACAGGTACAAAGCAGCAGCTGAAACAACATTGTGGTACTTGGATAGCGGCTGTGCAAGACACATGACAGGAAATAAAAAGCTGCTAACAGACGTCACACCACACAAAGGAGCTAAAATTGTGTTTGGTGACAATGCATACGGTAACACTGTGGGTAAGGGTAAGCTTATCCACGATAACATCTCTATTTCTGATGTCCTTGTTGTTGATAATCTTAAATATAATTTGATTAGTATTAGTCAACTATGAGACAAAGGTTACATAGTCAAGTTTCAACAACACACATGCACGGTTCAGAGTCCAAGTAGTCTGACTGTGTTGGTAGGAAAACGTTCAGGGAATACCTACATCATCGACTGGTCAGATCAGCAGGAACCTGAACAATTGTGACTTGCAGCTGGTTCTTCCAAGAGCTGGCTGTGGCACCAAAGAATGAATCACTTAAACTTCAAAACACTTGCCAAGTTGAGTGAACATGATATGGTTTCTGGCTTGCCAAAAATTAGCTTTTCTAAGGATAAGATTTGTGCAGCCTGTCAGCTGGGAAAACAAATAAAATCAACTTTCAAAAATAAAGGCGGAAAACGTTCTACCCGCTGCTTTGAGCTCTTGCATATGGATCTCTTTGGTCCTATTTCAATCACGAGCTTAGGGGAAACGTCCTACACCCTTGCTCTTGTTGATGACTTTTCAAAATATACATGGGTGTTGTTTTTAAAATCAAAATTTGAAACCGCCGACCAGGTGATAAGACTTTTAAAACGTTTGCAAAATGACAAATCTTGTTCAGTCAACCGGATAAGAAGTGATCGCGGTACTAAATTTCTAAATTTTAAATTAACTTCTTATCTGGAAGATTTGGGAATAAAGCATGAGATTTCAGCAGCTAGAACTCCTCAGCAAAACGGGTTAGCTGAAAGGAGAAACCGCACTTTAAAAGAAGCTGCTAGATCTATGATTGCATATTCCGGTATTTCTCAAAAATTTTGGGCAGAAGCAGTTAACACAGCGTGTTACACTCAGAACAGATCGATGATAAATAGAATGCATGATAAAACCCATACGAGATCTGGAATGACAAGAAACCTGATATTTCATATTTCAGGGTGTTCGGATGCAAGTGTTTCATTCATAACAATGGCAAGAAGCATCTAACAGAACCTAAATCTGATGTAGGTATCTTTTTAGGCTATTCTGCTATGGGCAATTCATATCGAGTATTCAACAATCGAAGCTTGACGGTTGAGGAATCAGCACACGTAGTGTTTGATGAAACCAGCTTCAAGTCAAATTCAGCTGCAAGCTTACACGACTTGTGTTCACGTCTGGAGTCAACAAGTCTTGAAGAATCAGACGACGACGTGCCACAAAGACAATCAGCTGAGGGGGAACAACCAGCAGTGGTTATAACGCACAACAATGTTCAACAGGACATGACAGGTAATCCAGCTATTATTGTTTTAAATAACATGGATCAGCCGCAGGATCAGTGTCCTACAAGTGCACCAGCTGCTGGAAATGAAGCGACAAAGAATCAAAATGCTGCTCAACCAGAAGTTGCACCAGCTGGAAGCACACTTCAATCAATATCTACATCACCAGCTGGACAACCAGCCGCAAGGAATAATCAGTCAACATTTGGACCAACTACTGGACAACCAGTCGCGAGTCCTCTTCAATTGGTATCGTGTCCACCAGCTGGTGAACCAGTCGGTAGCACATCTAGACCACCAGTTGGTCAATCAGCCGCAAGCACTTCTTACCAGCTGGAAGCAGACGTAGAAACTAACAATATTCAACATAAAATGGCGTCTGTTGATCCAGTCGTTGCAAATCAGCCAGCAACACAGGGGGAACAACAAAGAACAAATCCCATTGGACTTGATCTCCGGTGGAATAGAAATCATCCACCTGAGCAAGTCATAGGTAATTTCGAATCCCCTGTTCGCACAAGAGGCCAGCTATCTCATGATCATTTCGATGCTGCATTTCTATCACATATATAACCTAAGCAGATAGATGAGGCCTTAGCAGACCCAAGCTGGATAGATGCAATGCAGATTGGACTTGATCTCCGATGGAATGAAATCATCCACCTGAGCAAGTCATACGGAATTTCGAATACCCCTGTTCGCACAAGAGGCCAGCTATCTCATGATCATTTCGATGCTGCATTTCTATCACATATATAACCTAAGCAGATAGATGAGGCCTTAGCAGACCCAAGCTGGATAGATGCAATGCAGGAGGATCTAAATCAATTTAAGCGCAGTAAAGTATGGCAACTTGTACCTAGACCTAAGAATCATTCAGTTATAGGAACTCGATGGGTCTTTAGGAATAAACTGAATGAAGATGGAGTAGTGACTAGAAACAAATCTAGGTTGGTAGCACAAGGTTTTAGAAAAATGGAAGGTATAGATTTTGATGAAACCTTTGCACCAGTAGCAATATTAGAGGCCATACGCATGTTCCTTGCATATGCTGCATATAAAGAATTTAAAGTCTTTAAGATTGATGTCAAGAGTGCCTTTATTAATGCCGTCTTGACAGAGGAAGTGTATGTTGCACAACCTCCTGGCTTCATGGATCATACACATCCAGATTTTGTTTACAAACTGGATAAAGCTATATATGGGTTGAAGGAAGCACCCAGAGCTTGGTATGACACACTCACGAAATTTCTACTTGAGCATCAATTCATTATAGGCACAGTAGATAAGACACTGTTTAAGTTTGTTAAAGATGACCATATTCTGTTAGCTCAAATATATGTCGATGACATTATCTTTGGGTAATCTAACCCCAAGCTGTGCAAAAAGTTTTCTAAGTTGATGCAGGATAAGTTCGAGATGAGTATGATGGGGGAACTGACGTTCTTTTTGGGCATACAAGTTCTCCAGTTGGAGAATGGTATATTCATCAACCAGGCAAAATATACAAAAGAACTGCTGAAGAAATTTGGAATGGAAAATAGTTCAGCAGCAGCAACTACCATGAGCTCCACAATCAAACTCGACAAAGATGAAGCTGGAAATGCCATCGAGGTATCAATGTATCGTGGTATTATAGGCTCTTTGCTATATTTTACTGCTAGCAGACCAGACATCATGTTTGCTGTCTGTATGTGTGCTAGATTCCAAGCAGAGCCAAAGCAATCGCATTACATAGCTGTAAAGCGAATATTGAAATATTTGAAGGGTACTTACAACGTGGGTCTTTGGTATCCCAAAGACTCAGGCTTTCAACTAATTGGTTATAGTGATGCAGATTACGCAGGTTGTAGGATTGATCAAAGAAGCACAAGTGGGACTTGTCAATTTTTAGGGGATCGACTGATTTCCTGGTTTAGTAAGAAGCAAACGTCCATCGCAACATCAACAGCTGAAGCAGAGTATCTAGCAGCTGATAGTTGCTGTGCTCAAATATTATGTATTCAACATGAGCTGAAGGACTATGGAGTTTGTTGGATCTGTTTTGACAGATCCTGATTAAGTTTTGAATTACACAAAACCTATTATTGTGTTTCTAACAATTCCACTTAAGCGTACAGGTTTTAGAAACAAAGAAGACAATCAGCAGCAGCTATATCTGTCCAGCAGGTGGTTCACGACATAAACGATCAGCAGATGGTTTGGTGTTGATGGAATCGGCAGTTGAATTAGCAATGGAGACGTCCAGAGTTATATCAGCTGTTCGTAATCATGCGGAGGCCAAGAAATCAGCTGGAGCATGATGAACCAGCTGAAACGATGACAACCAGCTGCAAGCGCTAAAAAGCGAAGTGAACAAGCTGGTACTTGTATTGAAAGTCTGCTGAAGAGATCTATCGAAGAAAAAGATGCACAAGTTACTGTTGACGAATCTGTTAGCAGTAGCGATTATAAGTACTGCTGATGAATCTATTGACAGTCGCTATTCAAGAAGCTCGCGTGAATTAGTTGGAACGACAGCGTTTTGCATTCGCAATAAGAAGCGATCAGCAGATGGATTAGCGTTGATGATGTCATCGGTGACGTCATCATATTCAGCAGATGGTTTGAAAGAGCAGTCGCAAGAATCAGCAGGTAGCTTGCATCCAGACGCAAGAGGAAGCGACGTCGTAGAGGAGATATCCAGTCGCAAGCTACTGTTCACCAGCAGATTCTATTTGGAGATAGCGATATCAAAACGATGTCGTTTACATAAGTTGATACGACAACGTTTTGCTCTTGCGCTAAAGATTCAGCAGGAAGACTTTGCGTTGATTATTCAGCAGTCGCAAGAACCAGTCGCAAGATACCAGCTGGAAGCATATGTTTAATACCAGCTGGACAACCAGTCGCAAGCAACAGCACAATCCTGTCAAGAGCTTATATGAATCAGCTGTTTCTATTCAATCAGTCGCAAGCTTTGCTATCCAGTCGACATGAATTCCCAGACGCAAGAATCGAAGAAGTAGCAAAGCGCAGCAGTTGAAGAATGAATCAGCAGCGAAGCAGTTGACAACTTACGAAGAGTTATCAAAGCTGGATGTCAACTGCTGAGCTCAATTCAAATGGCGAAAGTGACAAGAAGCCTGCAAAAGAAAAGGGCACAAGTACTGTTCCCCTGTCGGTACTTTACAGAGGAGCGTTGCACTAAAATGGAAAGAAGACAAATTAGCCAGTTGAAGCACTGAACAGATTTGGAATCTATCCAACGGGAAGAAATTCTACAGAGGCTATATATACAGAGGCGACGCCATTGAAGAAGTGTTCTGTTGAGGTTTGAGTGTTCGAGAGGTTGGTCACTGTGAAGCTATCGCAGAGAATAAGTCAATTGCACAGTGCACCATCAGAGGGAAAAATGAATCTGAAGTAAACCTGTCAATTATCATTCGAGAGAGAGCTTTATTGCAGTTGACAGTGGAGCTAGAATTAGCTTGTTAGAGCATTTCCCTATTGTGTGAGAAAAACAGAGAGTTGAGCGATTTCAGTGTATCAATCTCACACACCGAGATTCGTTCACATCTGTTTGTGAATGAATCTCGAAATATGTTTACAGTTCCCATCCAAGCATGAAGACGTAAAACTCTTGTGTATGTAGTCAGTCACACAGTTGAGGCTGTTGTGCATTTAAGGAGTCTAGGAGTTCTCACAGCTGCTGGTTGTGGGATTGGGTCTGTACACGCAGTTGTAAGATCAAATCTTCTAGTGGAGCCTTCCGAGGTGGAAGAAGGGGAGATGTAGGATGTTGATATCCGAACTTCCAGAAACAAATATGCTGTGTATCGTGTTCTGTTATTCATTCAGTATTGCATATTTACTTTATCACTTAGCATCTCACGCATAAGCAAAATTCAGCACGCACGCATAACAAATCAGCACTTGCTCTTTACTCAGCATCGCATAACATTTCAGCAGCACACAAGCACAAGTCTCGAACAGATTTATGTTGTACATAAATCTGTTTGAGTTGTTTTAAAATATAGGATTCAGTTCTGGTATTTTCCGCATGATTTTTAAATCATACCAGATCTGTCTCCGGTGCTCTTCTTTGTATTTTAGATGTTCAAGAACAACGAGCTATTGCAGCTCCAGTGTGTATCAGCAGCGCGAAAATTTCTAAAGTATTTCAAAAGCGCGGCTGCTGATCTTTTTGATCCTAATTCTTCCGGGACCAACAGAGTTGATGCTTTTGAAGCGCCTATTCTCTGTGACAATACCAGTGCCATCGTGATCACCCAAAATCCTATTCTGCATTCAAGAACCAAGCACATTGACATCAGGCATCATTTTATAAGAGACCATGTGCTAAAGAAGGACGTCATCCTGGAGCATGTGTCGACTGACCAGCAAGTTGCTGATATCTTCACAAAGCCTCTAACAGACGCTAAGTTTTCTTATTTTAGAAACATCTTAGGTCTTCTTGAATTGCCCTGATTGCTTGTGCACTAACGCATTTTGCAGGTTGTTAGTTATTGCTTAAATCAGCTGTAAGTCTTTTATTCAGGGGGAACGATAAGACTATCAGCTGAAATAAGTCTCTCGCGTTGGAAATTATCATATCAGCTGATATAAGCCTCTCGCATTGGAAATTATCAGCCGTAGGGGGAACCAGGAGCTGGATGGTTAAGCGTGACGTCAACTGAATATGTAATGACTGGACACACTCAGTTGTTACATATATACAGTTGATGCTTAGTTGTGACCAGCACTTATCACCCCCAACGATATATTAAACCACCAGTAACGTTCTTACATTCTCTGTACCAGCTGTGACTTTATGAATTGGCGCGAATCTATCTATTTGTGTACTTTGTTTGATTAAAATTTTGGAAAATATTTTACACCGTACGATCAAAATAGTTTGAAAATTTTTCAAATCATTTCCAACAGTGTACGCGCTAACGGATGGTTTACACGTGTTGTTACAATTGATTAAAATTTTGGAAAATATTTTACACCGTACGATCAAATTAGTTTGAAATTTTTCAAATCTTTTCCAACAGTGTACGCGCTAACGGATGGTTGACACGTGTTGTTACCATGCGAAAAGTCACATCGAAATCTTCTCTCTCCAAAAACTCTTCGCATTCTTTACTTATTTACCGCGTGTATCTCTTCATTCTCTTTTACGTTGCATATTTGTTTTCTCTCGCATATCTTTCTTGTGCGTACTCTCTACTGCAAAGATTTTACAGGTGTTCTTTTCGACAATCTACAATCAGAAATGGCGTCTTCGTTCTACAGCAACTCTCAGCATGTTGATTTTGACTCAGTTCTCGCCATGGATGACCAAGGTATGGTGTCCATGTTTCAAGGTCATATGGCATCCGGCCTTGCAGGTTTTCTGGGATGTACAGCAGTAATTTATGAAGCTGCTTTAGTTGACTTCTTCGAGAATGCTTCAGTTCGAGAGGGTGTAATTATCAGTACAGTGGCTGGGAAGTTAGTAGAAATTTCTGAGGAATGGTTCGCAGAGTCTTTTGAACTTCCAGTAGATGGTTTGGGAGATCTATCAGAGATTCCCAAGGATGTAATCTTTTATGCTAGGAGCATCGTCTCTTGTCGGGTGAGCAAGTAAGTCTATCGGGAAGGAAGAATTAAATGAAAATTGAGTTTCGCCTTCTCTGCGACATTATGGCGAAAGCTATTTCCGTGAAGGCAGGGTCTTTCAACGACATTACAGTAGAGAAGTTTTCGTTGGTGACAGCAGTTGTTTGTGGAGTACGAATGAACTGGGCCAGAATTTTGTTCAGCACTCTTAAAAAATTATGACCCCAGGGTCTAAGCAAGCCAAGGGCTTTGCTGTTCAAATAAGTCTTCTGCTGCAGAATATTCCAAATCTTAATTAGGTGAATCTTCAGAGTTTCCTGCCTCCAAAATACTGACGGCGAAGACGGTGCACCGCTATATCTCTATCAATGATAAAGTGGGTGGCGAGGAGACTGCTGATGCCCCACCAGTGAAGAAAGCACCAAAGAAACCAGCTGTGTCTAAGAAGAGACCTGCTGAAGAAAAAGTCCTCAAGAAGAAAAGGACTTTGAATAAGAGATCTGTTACTTCTCATTCTGGGTGAGCCAGTAAGTCTATACGGGAAGGAAGAATCAAATGAAAATTTAGTTTCGCCTTCTCTGCGACATTATGGCGAAAGCTATTTCCGTGAAGGCAGGGTCTTTCAACGACATTACAGTAGAGAAGTTTTCGTGGTGACAGCAGTTGTTTGTGGAGTACGAATGAACTGGGCCAGAATTTTGTTCAGCACTCTTAAAAAATTATGACTCCAGGGTCTAAGCAAGCCAAGGGCTTTGCTGTTCAAATAAGTCTTCTGCTGCAGAATATTCCAAATCTTAATTAGGTGAATCTTCAGAGTTTCCTGCCTCCAAAATACTGACGGCGAAGACGGTGCACCGCTATATCTCTATCAATGATAAAGTGGGTGGCGAGGAGACTGCTGATGCCCCACCAGTGAAGAAAGCACCAAAGAAACCAGCTGTGTCTAAGAAGAGACCTGCTGAAGAACAAGTCCTCAAGAATAAAAGGACTTTGAATAAGAGATCTGTTACTTCTCATTCTTCCTTGGAGATGGTGGTAGTAGCACAAGAGGCTGTGCCCATACAAATGGTTGAGGCATCTGCTGGTGTACCTACTGTTGAGCAACCAGCGGCAGAGGAAGGTATCTCTGCCGATCAACCAGTTGAAGTTGGTGTTGAGGATGTCGCTGCTGAAATTTATGCCTCTGCTGATCGGGATAAACCAGCTGATACAAATGAGGAGAGACAGTGGTTTGATCTTACACATGAAGAACTCATTGCTAAGTGGGCTGCTGAACGAATAGTTACCTCTCCTGCTGATACTGATGAAGAAATCGAGGCTGAGAAACCAGTTTTTAAATCAGTAGAAGCAGTTGAATCAGTTATTGAAGCTGAAGAGGCAGCTGCCGACAAATATTTATTAGTTTTCGATGATCCGACACTGTTATCAATAAAGTTCTACACTAGTTGGATTCAATTTCAGCTGATAAGGATGATAAGTCAGGTCCTAGAGCAGAAACATGGTTCGATAGAGCCCTTGATGAAATGCTTCGAAATGATGAAGGAGCAGAAACGATGGATTTTGGTACTGCTGGTGGAGACCAGCAGGTACAACTGTCTGACGAGGAACCCGTGGAGAAGTCAGTTTATGAATTTATTGTTACGATGAGGCAAGGTCTTTGGAGGATATCATTTCATCTATTCCAGTCGATGTTCCTTTGCCTTCGGCTGAATGGAAATTTCCAAGATTGTGTTCGGCCAGACCATTATATTCCAGGAGTCAAGGAAGGGGACTGGTACAAGGCCAAGTTTCCTAAGATTCACCATGAAGAAAAAGGAGCCCCTTCTGCTGAAAAATCCAGCCAAGGTAAGGCCGCACAAAGAACACTATGCGTTGACTTGCGCGAACATTGATCTATTGGTGGATTTGCGTGCCAAGGTAATTGATGAAGTAGCTCAATTCTTTAATTCTTTCAGTTTGAAGAAACTGGCAACCATAAATATCGAGGAAATGTACAAGAAACAGGAGCAAGTTTTGTCTTGGGGAGAAACAGAGTCACCCCAAGTAGCTATTCAACGGAAGTTGTACATTTTGCTCAAATATAGAGAGGTGTTGGTGCGGAAGTTCTTGGATTCATGGAAGAATAATTTTGTGCCTGGCCAAGGTTCTTCAGCGGTTGATCTAAGAGTGATAGAGTTGCTTTCAGATCTTCACTTATTTGTTTTGGAATAATTGGCTAAGGAGGCACGCGCACATGGTCTCTCATGGACTAGGACATGTTGTTCCAAAGTTTATGAAGAGAGCCCACGTGATCGAGGTGCAGTTATCGCCCGTTCAAACACAAACACTCGGTCTTCCTGCTGGATACGAACAATGATAAGGGTTAATGGGACTTGGGTCATTGAACCATGTGCTGACAAGTGGGTGAAAATTCCCAGGCCAATTATTTCGTGTGAAGTCCATCGCCAGCGCCAATATGATGAGACTCTCCCTTCGGTGAGTGAATTTTTCAGAATGATAAAGAAAAGATGGGCGGATATCTGTTTAGAAGTTGTTGCATTCTGTAGCTCGAGGAGCCTACTCCCAGTTGGTTCTGTAAATTTTTGTAGAGGGTTGCCAGTGGGTGAACCAGTTTTCGAGTTGCTCCTCGCCAATCTCCAGTGTTTGTCTTCAGAGTTTCTCAATTTTGTTCAGTATTTATTGATTTCAGTTTGTTCAGTTGGCTACCTACCGTAGATATTACAGATTTTCTATCGTCTATTGTGTTGGATAGAACAGCTTTTAGAAGTGTACAGATTGCTCAGAATACAGTCTCAGTTGCTCCAAGTGTACAGATGTTAGCTGAGCCTTCCTCTTCTGAATCTTCCTCACATGATATTTCAATGGATTTTGCGGATACTGCTGCTGCTGCTCCTACTCCGGATATTACAGATGCCTTGACTCAGTTGTGTGCTTCAATTGATCAAATCTATGAACGAGATGATGGTGCCAAGCTCAGGGATATACTATCATTGCACCTCTCCAACTTTGAGAATAAAGTTATCGCACGCCTCGATGCATAAGATACGGTACTTGGGGCGTTGCGCAGAGATTCCACTGATCATCGCAATCTCTTATCGTTGGAGTTAAGATCATCTCACAAGCAACTTAGCACTGGAATTGTGACTACTGGTCTCGATGTTGTTGAGATTCGGCGAGTAGTTAAGGAGACTCACCAAGAGCTTATTGCTAAAACAACTCTCTGGATGAGCAGGTGGCTGCTACTAGGAACAATATTTTGGAGTTCAGCGCTCAAGCCCAGCAGTCACTGAATGTCATTACCACCCAACTAAGCGAACTCGTGTCATATATCAATCGGGGTTGGTGATAACAAAAAGGGGAAAGCAGCAGCCGAGGCCCTCAATCTCAATCCCAACCTCCTCCTTCTGATGTTCAAATTCTAGATAGTGGACATGTTGCAAGTTTGGAAGAGTTGGAAGAGGCTGCGGAAAGAATTCGTGAGGCAGATAGACGGGAAAGAGAAAGAGAAAGACAAAGAACGATCAGAAGGCTGAGTGGATTGAGCAAAATAAGAAGAGGATATTAGTTATAATAGAACTTGTACAAATCTTTTGTACTAGTACTTTATCTTCAATCAATGAAATTTGATTCCAGCAGTCCGTGTGCAATTTATTTTTGCATATTTATTTTTCTCGGCTGCTAAGTTTTGTCATCACCAAAAAGGGGAAATTGTTAGGATAAAATTTATTAGTTTTGGTGATAACAAAATAATACTAGTTGCTATTGGACAAATCAGCCGTCGCAATTTAACAAGAGAATACTTTCAGCCGATAGTTATTGATTCAGCAGTTGGAACTATCAGTTGTAAGCTACAATGGATCAGTTGGTGACATTATCAGTTGATAGTTGCTTTCAGTAGAATGCTTATTTAGAGGAAATCAGCAGATGAAAGAATCAGCAGATGATTAGCAATAAGCAGGCGCAAGCTATTTAGAGATAGCGTGTTTTGTTAAGGATTACAAAACACAGCGTTTGGATTAGTCAAAACGACAGCGTTCAATAAGTTGAAACGGCAGCGTCTAGCGCTACAATCTTAGTCATTGGAGTTTGCGTTGATAATTCAGCAGATGGCTACAGTGAAATTCAGCAGAGAGCTACAGTGGATTGTTTACCAGTCGATGGAACTTAATATTAGTGGAAGTTAAACGATGTCGTTTGGATAGATAAATACGACAGGGTTTTGCCTTCGCACTAAGATTCAGCAGATGCTTTTTGCGATAAGGAAAACCAGCAGGTAGATACAGTGATCTTGGACCAGCCGATACTTTTTGAAGTAAAATATGTCAAGCGACCAGCTGGTGCATATTGTCAGTCGTTGAAGCCATCAGCAGTTGTACACCTATAAGAGATTCAAGTCCTCAGTAGTTGCGCGAACTATGAATCGATTCAAACGTTCATATCAGAAGAAATCAAAGGCGAATATTGAATCGTACATATGCCATTAATTGAGGGAACGGTATCAGTACTATTCTTGGTAAATAATACACTATCTCAGAGAGCGTTTTACGGAGTTTGCACAAATATGGTACAACGCCAAATTTGCTCTAACATTGTGCGACTTGCCTCTTGGTGGAACAGGAATTACGGTGTACAAATTTGACAGAAATTCAAACGGGATTTATTTCCTTTGAAGAATTTAATGACCGTTGAAATCGAAGCCTACAATAGCAGAAGCTGGATTGAAGAAATCATCCTTCACTCTTATTATCATTGCGGTCACGCTGTCAAAATATTTAGAGCTTTCTATCTGTTGAACATATTCAAAAAGCTCACAAGAGTCGAAGAATACTACTGTTGTTATTCATAGAAAAACCTTCGAGTCCATTCTCTGGTTCATCTTGTTGAATCGAGTTTCTTTGTTTTAGAAACCAGAGAATTTTACAGCACTCAGAAATTGTATTCATTGTCATATTTATTGAGTCTGTAACGAACTGGCTTTGTGAAGCAGTTCGAAAATATCATTTTGTTACTTGATAACCAGTAGCAACGTCTGCGTGTGAAGGTAGTGGGTCTGGGAGTTCATACAAGTGAGGCTTGTGTGATTGGGTGTTTGTAGAAAGGCTACTTGCATCAAATCTTCTAGTGATACCTTCCGAGGAGGAAGAAGGGGAGACGTAGGACATTGAAGTCCGAACTTCCAGAAACAAATCCCTGACTCTTATCTTTTACATTCAGCAATCTATTTATTGTTTGTCTGTTCACAAATCGATTGGCCTCTTTCCACACTATTTTTGTTGGCCAAGAGATTTGCATAAAACTTAGATCCTTAAGTTTGGTAACTCAAACTTAAGTTAAGCAGTGCTTGTAAAATAGTTTAAAAGAGTTTCAAAAATCTAAAATCGAAAGGAGTTCATTCAAACCCCCCCCCCCTTCTGAACTCCTATACGCATATTGATCCTATTTCTGGGACCATCACTAAGTCAAGGAATGGTTAGAGTCTATCAGTTGTTGCAAACGTTGTAATCCAGCAGTTGCATTATTCTCTTCCAGCAGCTGAATTAAATGTTTGAACCAGCAGTGTCTTCTATTGTTAGTGTTCAGTAGTTGCAATCTTTCGGTTAAGATCAGCAGTTAGGTCCTATGGTTGTGTTCAGTTGTTGACGTCTGTTCATTTTGCAACTACATCATTTAGTAATACTATTGCTTGCGACTGGTTTTGCTTGCGACTGGTTACTGTTGCTTGCGACTGGTTACTGTTGCTCGTGACTGGTTTTTCTTGCGACTGGTCAACTGGTCACTGTTGCTTGCGACTGGTTTTGCTTACGACTGGTTTTGCTTACGACTGGTTACTGTTGCTTGCGACTGGTTACTATTGCTTCCGCTGGTACTTCCTGCGTCTGGTTTTACTTGTAATAGAGAGGTTCCTTGCGTCTGAATTTCACCAGCGACTAGTTCGTGTGTCTCTTGCGATTAGTTTATATCAGCGTCTGCTTCTTAGAGTCGCCTGTTTTAACACCTTCGAGTCTTTTTCCTTAAAGCTAGCTCCCAACCTCGAGTAACTGTACACTCAGTAGCAAATTTTAAAATGAGTTCATGACAATGATTCCACCAGATTCCAGTGATCGACCTTCGATCAAGAGTTAGCATATAACTATGCCAGAAAGAAGTAAAGTTCAGATTCCAGTCTAATTGAGGACCCTGTCATAGCGAAGGGGGAGAATTACAGTAGAACCATAATCCCTTCATGGAAGGGGGAGAATTATGGGAAATATTGTAATCCCTTCACAGAGAGTTACTGATCAGTAAACATGCTCCATGCACAAGGACCACCAGAGAGCCTCTAGACTATCAGTATTTCATTATAAGTAATTCAGATTCGAGCTTTGAATTGTCTCTGTTTAGCGAGTTTCAGTTTTTACTTGTTGAGCCTTTAGGCTCACTAGTTTTCTCAATGCATGTGAGGCATCTCAGGAGCATGCGGGAGGTGCAAGTTGATTCGGATTGGGGGAAATGTGTTTATCAATGGCCGACGTCTTCCGTAGAGGCATAGCTTTTGTTGTTTTGGATCTTTTTTCACTTGTATTAAGATCTGTTACAACAATTGAGAACTTATGTAAAGTCTGATAGTTGTAACTCCGCATCGTATTAAATGGAAATACGTTCGTCACCTGTTATTTCATATACTGTCTTTTGGCGCTAACCAATTCTATATCGGTTTATATTCGAATTCAGTCCCTCCATTTATTTAATTTTTGAAATTTCCCTGTTCCGTTGACTCCCTTGGGTCTGGGCGTCACATATACTGTGAAGTGTTTAGCGGAAGTTGTGTTAGTGATTTAGCTTTGGAGTTTTTGTGCAAGCTGTTGGTAACCTTCGGATTTGGCATAGATCAGATCAGGCGCGAGCTGATCTAGGTAAAATATTTCTAAGCTGAACTGGTTCGTTGTGCTGGTTTGAGTTTCTGCTGCGAGCTGTTTTGGGACAACAATTTATAGGTGATCAGCTCTGGGATTTCCATGTGAGCGTAAGCTGGATTCAGCTTAGAGATGTTATGGGTTCTCTGAGCTAAGGGAGCAGACTTCGAGAGTTTGCGCTGTTCTGGTTGGCAAAAATCAGCTTGGATGCAATCTGATGGTGACGCACAGTTTGGACGAGAGCTGGTCGGGGTCTCAGCTTTGGGTGAAAGCATTTGGTAGTGGTCAGCTTTGGGTGAAAGCATTTGGTATTCTGGCCTGAGCTGGTTTGGGTACTGTAGCTCTAAGCTGGGGAGCATGTATATAAGTCTTGACCGTTGACCAACACTTAGTTATTTTTAGAATATACATCTCCTTTATCCTCTCTCGAGAGTTCCCGATAGATATATTCCAAACCCTCGTTATTGTTCACCCGACCTAGTGTTGTTCAGATTGTCGGAGATTGGCCGATCAGATTTGAGTGAGGGTACCTCGGTTAGAAACACTCTTCAAGGCCGACGTTCTTGTACCAGTTTAGATTAAGGGGAAGGCCAGACGAAGGAATTGCTAAGGAGCTGCGTGATCTAGGTTTTGCAATTTTTCAGCAGATTTGAGCTTCGGTTCAGGTAATCGTGTTCTGCTAGTGTTAGTTTCTGTTCTTAGATCTTTCCTTGAGCTAGATAGTGTTGTTGTTTAGATGCAAGTTTCCTGAGTTACGAGGCTTTAGGTCGTGAACTATGTAAGCTTAAGCGTAGCTGACTTCTTAGGTATCTTGGCAGATTAGTGCCTCCCGTGTGGTTTCCGTGAGCTGCCGGCCTTGAGCTTTTAGTCGAGCAGATTAGGGAGTGTCTGCTGCTGTAAACCGTAACTTGTACCGAGGTATGCAGTCAAGATCTGCGTAAGGTACGGATTGAGCTTATATTAACAGCTTTGACATAAGCTTCAGTAGGTGTTGTTTTGTCGTGCTGTGTACTATGTGCTGACTGTGAGCTGAGTTTTCTTAGCCGTGTCTATGTGATGATTTCTAATCTGTTTTCGCATGATTATTATGTGTTGTTTGTAATTTGTTATTGTCTTGCATACATGCATAGCACTTTGAGCCGATTCCTTTTGATATCTGATTTTATCCGATGATGGATAGTGCTAGGATGCTGATTTTGAAAATAAAATGAGGTGTGTCGGTTGACTCTCGTACCCTCGAATCCCCTCTATGATATTATGTCTGCTTTGAGGTCTAGTGGGTAGCTCCCACACCTCAGCAAGCGAATGGCACCAACTGGGTTGAGCTTTAAGACTTTGTGTTGCTGGTACTGCATGCTGGGTAGCTCCCATACTCCCACCTGTGATATGGCCACTGATTCACTTATTTACTTATTTGATAGTTCAGAGTTGAGACTGTTGTGAACCTCGTGTCAGTCGATGAGTCTTCGCTGCACCCTTCATGAATTACACGTCTTGAGTATTTCATGTCTTATTTTATTGCTGTTTTATGAGTGCTCTCCGTACTGAGGTTTGACCTCGGTGTTTTCCCCTCAGGGGGCTTCTTTGGACTTGTGTTTGGACTTTGCAGGTTCTTTAGGTAAATCAGCTAGAACGAGTGGTGAGTCAGCTAGTAGATCCCCTTTTGAGTCCCAGTTATGTATATTGTATTGAGTCAGTTTACCAGGGGATGCCCTATGTGAATGTTGTATTGATGATTTATATTTGTTGATATATTTTTATACATTTATGGTATTGTTTGTTGTAGAGATTTTGAATTAAAAGTCTATACTTGAGTATGAATGTTTTTTGAATATTATTTTTGTTCAGGCCGAGAAAGAAAATTTTTGATCCAATTTTCAAGCTTCCGTTGTATTTGCATGTTTATTGCGTAATTTCGATCTTTTGAGAACACTTGGTCTGACATTTTGGTATCAGAGCTTAAATTGAGATAAGCTCGATTCTTTTCTATCACACTAGAGTCTAGGCACTGAGTTTGAACTTTCATTTATGCTTGACTTCGTGATTTCTTTATCTTCCTATGTGTTTACCTAGTTAGTCTTGGTTGGATGCCGCCGAGGAGGAGAGGTAGAGCTGCTAGGCAGGTAGTCGAGGAGTCTAGAGCCCCGGAGAGTGACAAGGATGTTTCTCAGTAGAATGAACCTTTTCATCGTCGAGCTGGACAGGCAGAGGTTGAGGTGGATAATTTGACTAGGAAAATTGGCGAGATGGAGCTAGTGTTATCTAGATTCCATAGAATGAATCCCCCTACTTTTACTGGAGCCGAGGGCAGTTTGATGGCTGATTGATGGTTAGAACACATGGAGGAACTGTTCGATACCATGGAATATTCCGATGAGAAGATATTGAAGTTGTCCGTCCTTCACATGAGGCATGTTCAACGTAGGTGGAATGGTGCTTCTAGAGCCATGAGTGTGAGGAATCAGATTTCAAGATTTGTGATTAATCAGATTTCTGGGTTAGATTAGTCACAAAAATTAAGATTTTCGAATTTTAGATTTCTATTTTTGGTGAAATCTGATTTGAGAAAATTCAGACCTCTAGTTGGAGTTATCCAGATTTTAGTTCGGGTGAAAATCTGGTTGAGAATTGGGATCAAATTTGTTAGATTTTGATAAAAATATGGTTCCCTGAGTGTTAACGTGTTTTGCCGCGAGAAGTAGGTAAAACGCTATCGTTTTGGTGAGATCTGGTTAGTTGAGAGTGCAGCGATTTTGTTTCGCATTTTCAGATGTCAACGTTGGTCAACGAAACTGTAGCGGGTGATCGCTGGATTGAGAGATTTGGTTTCGTTGTATTGGCCGCGGGTGATTGTTCGCGTGTAGAGATCTGGTAGCGTAGCGCGTTGCGTGATAGGGTGCCACGTGTTGGTCAACATGTAGAGTTGACGTCTGGTGTAGCGCGTTTAGTTGAGAGATCTGTTTCGAGCGCTAGGGCTGCGATTAGAGGAGAGATCTGTTACGCTGTGCGATGTCGTTTGGATTAGTGGCTACGTCGTCGTTTTAGCATTTCGCGTTGCTAAGGTGTAGAGATCTGTTTTAGTGGTAGCGCTGAGATCTGTTGTGTTGAGCGCTGAGATCTGTTTTACCGATGCGCTGTCGTTTTGGCTTGTGCGCGAGCGTTTGTTGTTAACGCTGGGATCTGGTGGTTATTAGCGTTGTTTGAGAGATCTGTTTGACGCTATTTCTCGTTGCAGGGATCTGTTTTTGTCGGTGTTGGACTTAGACAGTAGCGTTTGAATGGAGGAATAAATAAAAGTGTTGAATTACACTTAGAATATTTCTCAACCCGACATTCCTTATCCTTCTGTTCAAAACCCTCAATCGACACTGTTCATTCGAACATTTCTTCCGCCATTTCCCGTCGTTTCCAGCCTTTGTTTTTGATAATCTTGGTGGCGATGAGTTCACCTAGATTAGCTCTTTCGTTTGCTACCCATTAGAGGACCTGAATCAGTGTTGGAGAAGGAGGGCTGTGAGGCTCTCAGCTCACAATTAATCTTCTAATCTCACCTTATGGGCATGTAATTAGCCTCTAATTTAAACTTCGAATTTGAATGGTGAAATCTGGAAACACACGTTTTTTTTTAAGTTGGTCCCAAAAGCTGGAAACAGTGAGAGTCAGGGATTAGATTACTCAGGAATGATATTTCTTGAGTTATCCCGATGAAATCACATACTGTGTAGTTACTGTTCTTGAATTAGAACTGTCATTTTATGTGTTGATACATCACAGGTAGTGGGTCTTTCTGGAGGTGGCAATGATCTCGATGCACTTGCATTCTGTGAATTTCCAGCACCACGTTGAGGGCAAATTCTTGCAAAATGACCAGGTTGATTACAAATGCGACACAGGCCAAACACTCCTCTACACTGCTTTGTGTTGTGCTTGCCTCCACATTTAGTATAGTAATCACCAAATTTCTGTACAATTCCCAATTGTTTGAATTCGTTTGAACTGGAGGAGCTACTGGTACCTGAACGTTTAAATTTTTTTCCTTTTCCTTTTAAGAAGTTCTTCTTTCCACTACCGCTGCTTCCAGCATCAAAACGAGGGGGTGGTGGAATATGTGGGTTTTCTGGTGCTGATTTGGCTGCTGCTGGCACAAATTGTGCTCTTCGTTGCCTTAGTAATCCAGCTTCTTCTCCTTTTGCGCGATTCAACGCATCGGAAAAAGTATTTGGTCGGCCAGTGTTCACCAAAGTGAACACATCAGGATTCAGCCCATTAATAAATTGATCAGCTTGTGCTTCATCGTTGATCGCAACGTGTGGAGAAAATTTAAGCAAACTGGTAAATTTAGCAACATATTCTTCAATATTCAACTGCCCCTGTCTCAAGTTGGCAAACTCTGCCCCCTTATCCTTTCGATACGAAACGGGGAAGAATCTTTGATAGAAAGCTGTTCGAAATACGGGCCAAGTAATCACAGTACCCTGATTCTCAAGCGCTTTTTTGGTTGCTATCCACCAGCTTTTACCAAGACCATGCAACTGGTGTACTATCAATTTTACCCGACGAGCATCAGTATAATCAAGTGCTTCAAATAACTGTTCTATGTCTTCCAACCAGTCGGCAAAAGTATTTGGTCGGCCAGTGTTTACCAAAGTGAACACATCAGGATTCAGCCCATTAATAAATTGATCAGCTTGTGCTTCATCGCTGATCGCAACGTGTGGAGCAAATTTAATCAAACTGGTAAATTTAACAACATATTCTTCAATATTAAACTGCCCCTGTCTCAAGTTGGCAAACTCGGCCCCCTTATCCTTTCGATACGAAACGGGGAAGAATCTTTGATAGAAAGCTGTTCGAAATACGGCCCAAATAATCACAGTACCATGATTCTCAAGCGCTTTCTTGATACCACCTGTTGTGAGGCTCTCGGCTCACAATTAATCTTCTAATCTCACCTTATGGGCATTTAATTAGCGTCTAATTTGAACTTCGAATTTGAATGGTGAAATCTTGAAACACACGTTTTTTTTAAGTTGGTCCCAAAAGCTGGCCCTGGGTAACAATACATAACTGTTTTTGCGCTTCAAACACTATTTATGTAGAAACAGAACAAACCAATACAAGGAGTTATTACATGCTACGTTTGCTTAACACAAAAGCTGACCAGCAGTAGCAATAGCAAAACCAGATTTCCTCCTAACGCTAACTATATCAAGGCTATACTAACAACAGATATCTAGAAGTTCTTCATTGTAGCTCCTCATCTATGTAGTCAGCTCTCAATACCCATTCCCAACTCAATTCAGCTCTCGCCTACCTGTTGTCATCCACACACACAAAACAAAACAACAGCCGGATAACTCCGGTGAGAATCATCTCAGTATAATCAACAAATATATGCAATAGATCATGTAACACATATCAATCAGTATCAGTTCTATGATGCAATGCAATGAATCTATCTCAGTTCGTCGTTCCAGAATTGATTCCATTTCACATCAACGCCATCAAGATTCGTAACCGATCTTGACATGGATATCCATCTATCGAAGTTAACTCCAACTTCGAAAATCAGGTAATCTCAGTCCTGGGCATTAGAATCAATTCATATTCTCTTCATGTTATTCAATATCATGAAAATATAAAAGACCCACTACCTGTGATGGATCAACACATAAAACGACAGTTCTAATTCAAGAACAGTAACTATAGAGTATGTTATTTCATCGGGATAACTCAAGAAATATCATTCCTGAGTAATCTAATCCCTGACTCTCACTGTCAAATTATACCTTCGTTAATATTTTCTAATTTTTCTTCGGTTCTCTTGCAATTGTTCCGAGTCACTCACAGAGTCAAATCCTGAAATCTGTAGCAAGAGTTACAAGGATTTCGAATTCAATCCTATTTGTAGACAACGGTCTCTGCTTTTCTGCAGCATTTACAATGTGTTCAATTCGAATTCCCCGTGTCATGCTGAGTCATTATCTATCACCATAGGATAAACTCCCACCGCTTTGAAACCCAGCTCCATCGATCAGTGCTTATAGTTTATCAATTGTTCTTCGTGATTCAAAGCAATTCTCGCGACTGGTGCTAACAATTCTCACAGCTGGAAGCAGTAGCTATATTCAGTTGTTGAAATATCCAGTTAAAACAAAACCAGCTTTCACAACCAACCAATCGCAACACAACCAGCTTTTACAATCAGTTGTTATAACTAGGAATAACAAACAGTCGCTGATTTTCAATATCAAAACGACGTTGTACCAACTAACCCAAACGAAGTCGCAACATACCAACAGCTGATTTCAGACTTCTACTGAAAGAACTCACTGCTAGTTACATTAACAAATTCAAACGGTGCCTTATCGTGATTCCTGTTTCATAAATCAAAACGACGTCGCGTGTGTCCACGACTGTTTAAACCAGCAGACATAACAAACCCCCGATTGTTTTCAAATCAAAAGCTGGACAACCAGTCGTTACATCAAAACGCTGCGTTCCCATTAATTCAAACGACATCGCATAACTGACATCATCAAATCTGGTTGCTAACTCTCTCGCAAACCAGCTGCAAGCTACAGTAACGTTGACTGGTGTTGACGTCTGGGACTCAAATTATGCGCATCGACTGGTTATCTTAACACTATCAAAACGATACCGTTTTAGTATATGCTCGCGCCAATTCACGCAATGCACCAGACTTCATTTAAAACGACAGAGTTTTACTTAAACAAAACAGATTCCTTATCTTAACACTATCAAAACGATACCGTTTTAGTATATGCTCGCGCCAATTCACGCAATGCACCAGACTTCATTTAAAACGACAGAGTTTTACTTAAACAAAACAGATTCCTCCTATAGTTCCTTAATTCATTTCGAACCTCGACCAGCTTTCACCTGGGAGAGTTCTAATTCGAAGCATAACATTTCCAGAAGAAATTTGAGAATCCTCAATCAGACTTCATCACTAATCTCATGTTCAAAATGTCCAATTTCCTTAATCACTTCCTAATAATCTCGGGCATTACATTTCTCCCCCTCTAAGATCTGAGTTCGTCCTCGAACTCATCAGCAGTCTCTATATATACACAAGAACAACGAAATACGTGAAATGCGGAAATCGGAATAAGACCTAACCTCATTGGAAAATATAAGGAAATCGTTGTTTCATATCTTCCTCAACTTCCCATGTAGCTTCTTCTACTCCATGTCGATTCCATTGAATCTTCACCAATGGAATAAACTTTGTTCGTAGTTGTTTTCCTTTCGATCAAGAATTTGTATCGGCTGTTCAAAATAACTCAAAGTCTCATCGAGTTCAGCTTCTTCAGTAGGAATAACATGAGATACATCAGGTAGATATTTCCTTAGCATCGATACATGAAATACATCATGTATACCAGCCAACGAAGGAGGTAAGGCAAGTCGATAAGCAAGATCGCCTATATTCTCAAGAATTTCACATTTTTGGAGTACTTTGCAGCAAGCTTTGGGTAGAAAACTACATCTAAGCACTGCATATCATCCTCAAACTGATGGACAATCTGAGAGAACAATTCAAACTCTTGAGGATATGCTTAGAGCAGTAGTATTGGACTTTGGTATTTCATGGCAAGATTCATTACCATTAGTGGAATTTTCATATAACAATAGCTATCAAACCAGAATTGAAATGGCTCCGTTTTAAGCATTGTATGGAAGGAAATGTCGTTCACCATTATATTGGGATGATGTATCGGAGGTACCTGAATTGGGACCAGATTTGATTAGAGAAATGACTGAGAAAGTGAAGATAATTCTGCAGAAGATGAGAACGGCGCAGCATAGGCAAGCGAAGTATGCTAATATCAGGCGTAGGCCTTTGAGTTTTGGAATAGGGGACAGGGTATTTTTGAATATTCTCCTTTTAGAGGTACAATCAGATTTGGTAAACGATGAAAATTGTCTCCAAGATTTATTGGTCCTTATGAAATTCTTGAGAAGATAGGTGATCTTGTTTATCGACTTGCCTTACCTCCATCGTTGGCTGGTATACATGATGTCTTTCATGTATCGATGCTAAGGAAATATCTACCTGATGTATCTCATGTTATTCCTGCTGAAGAAGCTGAACTCGATGAGACTTTGAGTTATTTTGAACAGCCGATACAAATTATTGATCGAAAGGAAAAACAACTCCGAACAAAGTTTATTCCATTAGTGAAGATTCAATGGAATCGACATGGAGTAGAAGAAGCTACATGGGAAGTTGAGGAAGATATGAAACAACGATTTCCTTATCTTTTCCAATGAGGTTAGCTCTTATTCCGATTTCCGCATTTCAGGTATTTCGTTGTTCTTGTGTATATATAGAGACTGCTGATGAGTTCGAGGACGAACTCAGATCTTAGAGGGGGAGAAATGTAATGCCCGAGATTATTAGGAAGTCATTAAGGAAATTGGACATTTTGAACATGAGATTAGTGATGAAGTCTGATTGAGGATTCTCGAATTTCTTCTGGAAATGTTATGCTTCAAATTAGAACTCTCCCAGGTGAAAGCTGGTCGAGGTTCAAAATGAATTAAGGAACTGTAGGAATCTGTTTTGTTTAAGTAAAACGCTGTCGTTTTAAATGAAGTCTGGTGCATTGCGTGAATTGGAACGAGCATATAATAAAACTGTATCGTTTTGATAGTGTTAAGAGAACCAGTCGATGCGCATAATTTGAGTCGCAGACGTCAACACCAGTCAACACTATTGTAGCTTGCAGCTAGTTTGCGAGAGAGTTAGCAACCAGATTTGATGACGTCAGTTATGCGATGTCGTTTGAATTAATGGGAACGAAGCGTTTTGATGTAACGACTGGTTGTCCAGCTTTTGATTTGAAAACAGTCGGGGGTTTGTTTTGTCTGCTGGTTTAAACAGTCGTGGACACACGCGATGTCGTTTTGATTTATGAAACAGGAATCACGATACGGCACCGTTTGAATTAGTTAATATAACCAGCAGTGAGTTCTTTCAGTATAAGTCTGAAATCAGCTGTTGGTATGTTGCGACGTCGTTTGGGTTAGTTGATACAGTGTCGTTTTGATATTGAAATCAGCGACTGGTTGTTATTCCTAGTTATAACAGCTGATTGTAAAAGCTGGTTGTGTTGCGACTGGTTGGTTGTGAAAGCTGGTTTTGTTGTAACTGATATTTCAACAACTGAATATAGCTACTTCTTCCAACTGTGAGAATTGTTAGCACCAGTCCCGAGAATTTCTTTGAATCACGAAGAACAGTTGATAAACTATAAGCACTGATCGAAGGAGCTAGGTTTCGAAGCGGTGGGAGTTTATCCTATGGTGATAGATAAAGACTCAGCATGACACGTGGAATTCGAATTGAACACATTGGAAATGCAGCAGAAAAGCAGAGACCGTTGTCTATAAATAGGATTGAATTCAAAATCCTTGTAACTCTTGCTACAGACTTCAGGATTTGACTCTTTGAGTTAATGGGAACAATTGCAAGAAAACCGAAGCAATATTAGAAGAAGTTTAACGAAGGTATAATTTGACAGTGAGAGTCAGGGATTAGATTACTCAGGAATGATATTTCTTGAGTTATCCCGATGAAATCACATACTCTGTAGTTACTGTTCTTGAATTAGAACTATCCCTTTATGTGTTGATCCATCACAGGTAGTGGGTCTTTTATATTTGCATGATATTGCATAACATGAAGAGAATATGAATTGATTCTAATGCACAGGACTGAGATTACCTGATTTTCGAAGTTGGAGTTAACTTCGATAGATGGATATCCATGTCAAGATCGGTTACGAATCTTGATGGCGTTGATGTGAAATGGAATCAATTCTGGAACGACGAACTGAGATAGATTCATTGCATTGAATCATAGAACTGATACTGATTGATTTGTGTTACATGTACTATTGCATGTATTTGTTGATTATACTGAGATGATTTTCACAGGAGTTATCCGGCTGTTGTTTTTTTTGTGTGTGTACATGACAACAGGTAGGTGAGAGCTGAATTGAGTTGGGCATGGGTATTGAGAGCTAACTACATAGATGAGGAGCTACAATGAAGAACTTCTAGAGATCTGTTGTTAGCATAGCCTTGATATAGTTAGCGTTAGGATGAAATCTGGTGTTGCTACTGCTGGTCAGCTTTTGTATTAGCAGACGTAGCAAAGAACTATTTGTACTGGTTTGTTCAGTTTATAAATAAATAGTGTTTGAAGCGCAAACGTAGTTCTGTATTGTTACCCAGGACCAGCTTCTGGGATCAAATTAAAAAAAAAACGTGTGTTTCCAGATTTCACCAATCAAATTCGAAATTTAAAATACCATTTCCAGAAATGATATGACCAAGAAATATTACTCTTTGTAGCCAAAAGATAGGTTAGCATATAATTTCTCATCTCTCAAAGTTTGCAAAACAGTTCTGAGATGGCTCGCATGATCGCACATACAACTCAATTCAGCTCTCGCCTACCTGTTGTCTTGCACACACACAAAACAAAACAACAGCCGGATAACTTCGGTGAGAATCATCTCAATATAATAAACAAATATATGCAGTAGAATACGTAACACATATCAATCAGTATCAGTTCTATGATGCAATGCAATGAATCTATCTCAGTTCGTCGTTCCAGAATTGATTCCATTTCACATCAACGCCATCAAGATTCGTAACCGATCTTGACATGGATATCCATCTATCGAAGTTAACTCCAACTTCGAAAATCAGGTCATCTCAGTCCTGGGCATTAGAATCAATTCATATTCTCTTCATGTTATGCAATATCATGCAAATATAAAAGACCCACTACCTGTGATGGATCAACACATAAAACGATAGTTCTAATTCAAGAACAGTAACTACAGAGTATGTGATTTCATCGGGATAACTCAAGAAATATCATTCCTGAGTAATCTAATCCCTGACTCTCACTGTCAAATTATACCTTCGTTAAACTTCTTCTAATATTGCTTCGGTTTTCTTGCAATTGTTCCCAGTAACTCAAAGAGTCAAATCCTGAAGTCTGTAGCAAGAGTTACAAGGATTTCGAATTCAATCCTATTTATAGACAACGGTCTCTGCTTTTCTGCAGCATTTCCAATGTGTTCAATTTGAATTCCACGTGTCATGCTGAGTCTTTATCTATCACCATAGGATAAACTCCCACCGCTTCGAAACCCAGCTCCTTCGATCAGTGCTTATATTTTATCAACTGTTCTTCATGATTCAAAGCAATTCTCACGACTGGTGCTAATAATTCTCACAGTTGTGAGGCTCTCGGCTCACAATTAATCTTCTAATCTCACCTTATGCGCATTTAATTAGCGTCTAATTTAAACTTCGAATTTGAATGGTGAAATCTGGAAACACACGTTTTTTTTAAGTTGGTCCCAAAACGGAGCCATGTCAATACTGGTTTGATAGCTATTGTTATATGAAAATTCCACTAATGGTAATGAATCTTGCCATGAAATACCAATGTCCAATACTACCGCTCTAAGCATATCCTCAAGAGTTTGAATTGTTCTCTCAGATTGTCCATCAGTTTGAGGATGATATGCAGTGCTTAGATGTAGTTTTATACCCAAAGCTTGCTGCAAACTACTCCAAAAATGTGAAGTAAATAGTGGATCTCAGAAACAATGGATTTTGGCACACCATGAAGTCCCTGTAAAATTTGGTGGTTTAAAAGACTGAAATCGTTTTAGCAAGTTTACCATCGGAGTAGCAGCTGCATTTATAGTATCAGTCGATGTACTACCCTGCTCTGTTCGCGGAATATTTCCTGTCTGCCTGGTAGTTGTTCTTCGAGGAGGCATATCTAAAAATCAGAGAGATTTGTTCATAATTTCATCATCATATCAATAACAAGTCTCAGTCCCTCCTCCGATTAGCACACATTTTTACTTAAACAAAACAGATTCATCCTACAGTTCCTTAATTCATTTCGAACCTCGACCAGCTTTCACCTGGGAGAGTTCTAATTCGAAGCATAACATTTTCAAAAGAAATTCGAGAATCCTCAATCAGACTTCATCACTAATCTCATGTTCAAAATGTCTAATTTCCTTAATCACTTCCTAATAATCTCGGGCATTACATTTCTCCCCCTCTAAGATCTGAGTTCGTCCTCGAACTCATCAGCAGTCTCTATATATACACAAGAACAACAAAATACACGAAATGCAGAAATCGGAATAAGAGCTAACCTCATTGGAAAAGATAAGGAAATCGTTGTTTCATATCTTCCTCAACTTCCCATGTAGCTTCTTCTACTCCATGTCGATTCCATTGAATCTTCACCAATGGAATAACCTTTGTTCGGAGTTGTTTTTTCCTTCGATCAAGAATTTGTATCGGCTGTTCAAAATAACTCAAAGTCTCATCGAGTTCAGCTTCTTCAGAAGGAAAAACATGAGATACATCAGGTAGATATTTCCTTAGCATCGATACATGAAAGACATCATGTATACCAGCCAACGATGGAGGTAAGGAAAGTCGATAAGCAAGATCGCCTATCTTCTCAAGAATTTCATAAGGACCAATAAATCTTGGAGACAATTTTCCTCGTTTACCAAATCTGATTGTACCTCTAAAAGGAGAAATTTTCAAAAATACCCTGTCCCCTGTTCCAAAACTCAAAGGCCTACGCCTGATATTAGCATACTTCGCTTTCCTATGCTGCACAGTTCTCATCTTCTGCTGAATTAACTTCACTTTCTCAGTCATTTCTCCAATAAAATCTGGTCCCAATTCAGGTACCTCCGATACATCATCCCAATATAATGGTGAAAGACATTTTCTTCCATACAACGCGTCAAACGGAGCCATTTCAATACTGGTTTGATAGCTATTGTTATATGAAAATTACACTAATGGTAATGAATCTTGCCATGAAAACCAAAGTCAAATACTACTTCTCTAAGCATATCCTCAAGAGTTTGAATTGTTCTCTCAGATTGTCCATCAGTTTGAGGATGATATGCAGTGCTTAGATGTAGTTTTGTACCCAAAGCTTCCTGCAAACTACTCCAAAAATGTGAAGTAAATCGTGGATCTCTATCAAAAACAATGGATTTTGGCACACCATGAAGTCTGACCACTTCTTTAATGTAGAGATCTTCCTTTTGATCATGTCGATAGGTCATTCGATAAGGAATAAAACAGGAAGATTTCATCAACCTATCGATAATTACCCAAATAGCATCACAACCTCGGGATGATTTTGGTAATTTCGTTACAAAGTCCATAGAAATGTGATCCCACTTCCATTCAGGAATTGATAGACTCTGTAATAAACCAGCAGGTTTCTTCCTTTCCGCTTTCACCTGTTGGCAATTTAAACACTTCGAGATAAACTTTGTCACATCAGACTTCATTTGTTTCCACCAATACTGTTTCTTCAAATCGTTGTACATCTTTCTACCTCCAGGATGCACACTAAATCTACTTCTATGGGCTTCATTCAAAATCTTGTTTCTCAACTCTTCAACATCTGAAACAACAAGTCTGTTATTCACATATAGAATATCATCAGTACTCACTTTATATTCCGATGAATGTCCAGACTTAATCATCTCAACAGATTTCTGTGTATTCGAATCTTTCTTCTGTGCTTCTTTAATTTTAATCAACAATTCAGGTTCCGCACTGAGAGAACAAATTCTCATCGTCTTCACCTCCGTTGCAAACTAATATCCAAAAATACAACAATCTTCGATTAAACTAGATACACCCATCGTAGTCAAAGACAACGCACAAATCTTCCTACTCAGGGCATCAGCTGCTGCATTGGATTTCCCTGGATAATACTCACAATCGAAATCCTTCAATAAATCTAGCCATCTTCGCTGCCTCATATTCAATTCAGACTATGAAAATAAATACTTCAAACTCTTGTGATCAGAAAAGATCTCAAATTTCTCACCATAAAGATAATGCCGCCATATCTTTAGTGCAAATGCAATGGCTGCCAATTCAAGATCATGAATTGGATATCGGATTTCATGTGTTTTTAACTGTCTCGAGGCGTATGAAATCACATGTCCTCGTTGCATCAAAACACATCCTAATCCTTGGTGAGAAGCATCGCAATATACCACAAAATCCCCAGTACCCGAAGGAATTGTCAACACTGGTGTTAGGATAAAATTTATTAGTTTTGGTGATAACAAAAATAAGACAAGTTGCTATTGGACAATCAGTTGTCGCATCTAACAGGAGAACATTTATCAATCGACGAGTGGTATGTCAGCAGGTAGTATATCCGTTGGAATTCAGCAGTTGGGTATTCGTTATAATCAGCAGATGGTATGCAATCAGTGGTTGGTTTGTTTTCAGAGATATTCAGCAGATACATTCCTTGCGAGCAGTAAGCAGATGTTTTAGTTTCGAACATGGAATATAAGTGTTAGCGTGTTTTTGGTAAGAATTACTGAACGACAGCGTATTGATTTTATTTAGAGAAATCAGCAGAAGCATTCTTTAGAGAAATCAGCAGAAGCATTACTTCACCAGATGTTTTCGTTAAGAGAAGAGTCAGCAGGCAGCTACAGTATCCTTTAGCTCCGCCGATAGGTTTTTGCGATAGGAAGGAACCAGCAGGTGCATTACTTGATGATAACCAGCAGGTGCACTATTTAAGGGAAACCAGCAGACAGCTACAGTGGAATTTACCAGCAGGTGATCTTGGAGTATAGCAAATCGATGTTGCCAGAAATCAGTCATTGAGTTTTACAAAGGACCAGTCGGTGGAAAAACACAATATGCATATCAGCAGGTAAATTTTCTCATGTGTTTTTCCAGTCGCAGGATTTGAAACGACGAAGGAAAAGCTGGTAAACACAAGGAATTTCAGGTGCAAACATAAAAGAAATTCAAATACGATCGTTTACTCAAACGGAAAAGATTCGTAGGATCGTACAGTTGCCTGGAATTAAGGAGACAAGGTAGGTACTATTTTGGGTAAATAGTACGATGTACAGAGGCCGTTTTTCATTGTTTGAACAGAAATGGAAAGAAGACAAATTGGCTCTGTCAGTAAGCAATTTACCTTGTAGTGGAGCAGGATTTACGGTGTACAATTTTGGCAGTAATTCAAACGGGATTTATTTTCC
>KV008257.1:80465-118866 GCA_001598015.1 Dorcoceras hygrometricum
AACGCGTATCGTCGGACGTGGTGGACTACCGGAGTTCCGAGTGCGTTACCACCGAGCTCGTGATGGGCTGACGGGCCCCGACTGATCACGGACCGATGATTTCCCGGTTGATAGACCGTGGTATAGAGGCTTGATTTGAGTTGCCAGTTGATAGACTGGTCTAGCTATCCGATTTCTTGATAGCCCTCATGCATTCATAGCATTGATTTGTAGCATGTTGCATGTTTATCTGCTCTGATAGCTCTTCGTACTGAGGCTTGACCTCGTACTTCTTTTCCTGCTTTTGTTGTTTGGGTCTGCGTTACCCATTTGCAGGAGCTTTAGGTAACCAAGCTGGGCAGAGTGGAAGTTCAGCTGGTCGGTCCCCGCGTTCCTGAGTCCCAGCTTATATATATGATATGTATTGAACCGGGGGATGCCCCGTGTTATCATGTATCGGGGATTTATGTTTTGATTGATACTTGTTGTGTTGGAATTGAATCAACTCGTATTTTGTTATCGCTATTTTGAACGTATGAATTGAAGTTCAGGCCCATGTTATTTCGAAAATTTTTAAGCCCTGATTTTAAGCTTCCGTGTTTATGCGCTTGTTATGTGTTAATTGTTAGTAATTAGCACGGGGCCTGACAGAAATTGTTAGGATAAAATTTATTAGTTTTGGTGATAACAAAAATAAGACAAGTTGCTATTGGACAATCAGTTGTCGCATC
The DNA here is from genome assembly GCA_001598015.1 of Dorcoceras hygrometricum. NCBI lineage: Eukaryota > Viridiplantae > Streptophyta > Magnoliopsida > Lamiales > Gesneriaceae > Dorcoceras > Dorcoceras hygrometricum. The sequence continues at coordinate 81,176 of KV008257.1, forward strand.
TAACATGAGAACATTTATCAATCGACGAGTGGTATGTCAGCAGGTAGTATATCCGTTGGAATTCAGCATTTGGGGTGTTCGTTATAATCAGCAGATGGTATGCAATCAGTGGTTGGTTTGTTTTCAGAGATATTCAACAGATACATTCCTTGCGAGCAATCAGCAGATGTTTTAGTTTCGAACACAGGAATATAAGTGTTAGCCTGTTTTTTGTAAGAATTACTGAACGACAGCGTATTGATTTTCTTTAGATAAATCAGCAGAAGCATTCTTTATAGAAATCAGCAGAAGCATTACTTCAGCAGATGTTTTCATTAAGAGAAGAGTCAGCAGGCAGCTAAAGTCTCCTTTAGCTCCGTCGATAGGTTTTTGCGATAGGAAGGAACCAGCAGGTGCATTACTTGATGATAACCAGCAGGTGCACTATTTAAGGGAAACCAGCAGACAGCTACAGTGGAATTTACCAGCAGGTGATCTTTTAGTATAGCAAATCGATGTTTCCAGAAATCAGTCGTTGAGTTTTACAAAGGACCAGTCGGTGGAAAAAACACAATATCCATATCAGCAGGTAAATTTTCTCATGTGTTTTTACAGTCGCAGGATTTTAAACGACGAAGGAAAAGCTGGTAAACTGAAGAAATTTCAGGCGCAAACATAAAAGAAATTCAAATACGATCGTTTACACAAACGAAAAAGATTCGTAGAATCGTAAAGTTGCCTGGAATTAAGGAGAAAAGTTAGGTACTATTTTGGGTAAATAGTACGATGTACAGAGGCCGTTTTTCATTGTTTGCACAGAAATGGGAAGAAGACAAATTTGCTCTGTCAGTGAGAAATTTACCTTGTAGTGGAGCAGGATTTACGGTGTACAATTTTGGCAGTACTTCAAACGGGATTTATTTTCCTTGAAGAATGTTGTGACCGTTGCTATCGAAGCCTATATATATCAGCAGCAGTGTTGAAGAAAACATACTTCGCCATCTATTCATCGCGGTCACGCTGTCAAAATATTTACATAGCTCTCTATCTGTTGAAAGATTCAAAAAGCTCACAAGACTCGAAGAACACCTTTGTTGATCTTCATAGACAAATCTTCGAGTCATTCTCTGGTTCATTTTATTGAATCGAGTTTTTTTGTTTTAGAAACAAGAGAATTTTTACATAACTCTCGTGTATTCATTGTTGTATTTGATTGAGTCTGTAAAGAACTGGCTTTGTGAAGCAGTTCAAAAACATCTTTTAGATACTTGTAACCAGCAGCAAAGTTTGCGTGTGGAGTTAGTGAGTCTAGGAGTCCATACAAGTGCTGCTTGGGTGGGTGGGTGTTTGCAGAGGTCCTGTAACCATCAAAGTCTTCTAGTGATACCTTCCAAGGAGGAAGAAGGGGAGACGTAGGACATTGAAGTCCGAACTTCCAGAAACAAATCCCTAACTCTATCTTTTACATACAACATTTATTTATTATTGCTTGTTACACACTGTTCACAAGTCAATCGGCCTTTTTCCGCACAAATATTGTTGGCCGAGAAGCTTGCATAAAACTGAGATACCAAAACATTTTAAAAGATTTCAAAAATCGAAGGAGTTCATTCAACCCCCCCCCCCTTCTGAACTCCTATTTGCTTAGTGATCAGGTCCTGTAACCATCAAAGTCTTCTAGTGATACCTTCCAAGGAGGAAGAAGGGGAGACGTAGGACATTGAAGTCCGAACTTCCAGAAACAAATCCCTAACTCTATCTTTTACATACAGCATTTATTTATTATTGCTTGTTACACACTGTTCACAAGTCAATCGGCCTTTTTCCGCACAAATATTGTTGGCCGAGAAGCTTGCATAAAACTGAGATACCAAAACATTTTAAAAGATTTCAAAAATCGAAGGAGTTCATTCAAACCCCCCCCCCCCTTCTGAACTCCTATTTGCTTAGTGATCCTATTTCTGGGACCATCAACTGGTGCGGTAGTTAATCTCTTCTTTAGTTCAAGAAAACTATTTTCACAAGCCTCTGACCAGACAAATGTTGCATTCTTCTGTGTCAATTGAGTTATAGGCTTTGCAATACTCGAGAAATCTTGGATAAACCGTCGATAATACCCTGCAAGACCCATAAAACTTCGAATTTCTGGCACAGATGTTGGTCTAGGCCAACTAAGCACAGCTTCTATTTTACTTGGATCAACAGAAATACCATTTCCAGAAATGATATGACCAAGAAATATCACTCTGTGTAGCAAAAAATCACATTTCGATAGTTTAGCATATAATTTCTCATCTCTCAAAGTTTGCAAAACAGTTCTGAGATGGCTCGCATTATCGCACATATTCGTAGAATAGATCAGAATGTCATCGATAAATATGATCACAAAATCATCAAGATATTTCTGAAATACCCTATTCATCAAACTCATAAACACTGCGGGAGCATTTGTTAATCCAAACGGCATAACTAGGAACTCATAGTGACCGTACCTCGTTCGAAATGCAGTTTTTGATATATCTTCATCTGTAACTCTCAATTGATGATATCCGGATCTCAAATCAATCTTCGAATATACTGACGAACCCTGAAACTGATCAAATAAATCATCTATTCGTGGTAAAGGGTATCGATTCTTTACCGTCGCTTTATTAAATTGCCGGTAATCAATACATAACCTCATGGATCCATCTTTCTTTCGTACAAATAACACTAGAGCACCCCAAGGAGAAACACTTAGTCTAATATATCCTTTGGCCAGAAGATCTTCCAGCTGCTCCTTTAATTCTTTCAATTCAATTGGTGCCATTCGGTACGGTGCTTTTGATATCGGTTGTGTACCTGGCATCAATTCAATACTGAAATCTACCTCTCGATATGGAGGCAATCCTGGAATCTCTTCAGGAAAGACATCAGCAAACTCACAAACTACTGGTATATCAACCAGCTTCGAGCTATTCTTCATCGCATCTACTGCGTAATCAAAAATCCCTCTGCTCCTTTCTGTAATAACTTAGTAATAGAATCACAGAAATCAAAGGAATCTTAGCTCGTGATCCTTTACCATAAAACTTCCATTCTTCAGCTTTCTTGGGTTCAAATCGAACCACTTTCTGAAAACAATCTACTGTTTCCCTGTACTTGGTTAACATATCTATGCCAACAATACAATCGAAATCAGACAACCCAAGCACAATACAATAAATCTCAATCTCATGCCCCTTAACCTGTAGGATACAATTCTTAATCGCTCTTACTGATAACATACCTCTTCCCAAAGGTGAAGAAATTGATACTACCTCAGTCAGAGATTCAATGGGCAACGAATGTGTCATCACAAAGTGCTCAGAAATAAAGGTATTTGAAGCACCAGTATCAATTAGTACAAAAGCAGGATAACCACAGAGATAGAAATTACCTGCAATCACATCATCAGGGGCTGCCTGTGCTTGCTCTTCAGTCAATTCAAACACCCGTGCTTGCTGTTTAGGAGGTTGGCTCACCGTTTGGCTTCCTCCTTGTCTATTCTGCGGTTGATTCTGTGGTTGGAATGAATGAACAGAAGATGCTTGTCATTCTGGAGGTGGCAATGATCTCGATGCACCTGCATTCTGTGAATTTCCAGCACCACGTTGAGGGCAAATTCTTGCAAAATGACCAGGTTGATTACAAATGCGACACATGCCAAACACTCCTTTACACTGCTCTGTGTTGTGCTTGCCTCCACATTTAGTACAGTAATCACCAAATTTCTGTCCAGTTCCCAATTGTTTGAATTCGTTTGAACTGGAGGAGCTGCTGGTACCTGAACGTTTAAATTGTTTTCCTTTCCTTTGAAGTAAGTTCTTCTTTCCACTACCGCTGCTTCCAGACATCAAAACGAGGGGGTGGGTGGAATCTGTGGGTTTTCTGGTGCTGATTTGGCTGCTGCTGGCACAAATGGTGGAATCTGTGGGTTTTCTGGTGCTGATTTGGCTTCTGCTGGCACAAATTGTGCTCTTCGTTGCCTTAGTAATCCAGCTTCTGCTCCTTTTGCGCGATTCAACGCATCGGCAAAAGTATTTGTTCGGCCAGTGTTCACCAAAGTGAACACATCAGGATTCAGCCCATTAATAAATTGATCAGCTTGTGCTTCATCGCTGATCGCAACGTGTGGAGCAAATTTAAGCAAACTGGTAAATTTAGCAACATATTCTTCAATATTCAACTGCCCCTGTCTCAAGTTGGCAAACTCTGCCCCCTTATCCTTTCGATACGAAACGGGGAAGAATCTTTGATAGAAAGCTGTTCGAAATACGGCCCAAGTAATCACAGTACCCTGATTCTCAAGCGCTTTCTTGGTTGCTATCCACCAGCTTTTACCAAGACCATGCAACTGGTGTACTATAAATTTTACCCGACGATCATCAGTATAATCAAGTGCTTCAAATAACTGTTCTATGTCTTCCAACCAGTTCTCACAGTCTATAGCATTTTCTGTCCCTATCAAAGTTGGTGGTTTAAAAGACTGAAATCGTTTTAGCAAGGTTTCCATCGGAGTAGCATCTGCATTCATAGTATCAGTCGATGTACTACCCTGCTCTGTTCGCGGAGTATTTCCTGTCTGCCTGGTAGTTGTTCTTCGAGGAGGCATATCTAAAAATCAGAGAGATTTGTTCATAATTCATCATCATATCAATAACAAATCTCAGTCCCTCCTCTGATTAGCACACATCAATGTTCTACTTCTCAAGAGATCGAGTTCTGATTCATACTTCATTCAATACATTCTACAAATCACTTCGAAGAGCATGTAACTCGCATAATTCTTCGGTATACTCTTACCATTTAATCACAGGAATTAAGTGATCTAAATTCAAGACAGTAAGACATATACCATACAAGCATGCATTGAATCAATCAAGAAGACGCAATCTACCCCACTCATCTAGATTCATAACTTAATGGTTTAGTGGGCTCTGATACCACCTGTTGTGAGGCTCTCGGCTCACAATTAATCTTATAATCTCACCTTATGGGCATTTAATTAGCGTCTAATTTAAACTTCGAATTTGAATGGTGAAATCTGGAAACACACGTTTTTTTTAAGTTGGTCCCAAAAGCTGGTCCTGGGTAACAATACAGAACTGTTTTTGCGCTTCAAACACTATTTATGTAGAAACAGAACAAACTAGTACAAGGAGTTATTACATGCTACGTTTGCTTAACACAAAAGCTGACCAGCAGTAGCAATAGAAAAACCTGATTTCCTCCTAACGCTAAATATATCAAGGCTATACTAACAACAGATCTCTTGAAGTTCTTCATTGTAGCTCCTCATGTATGTAGTCAGCTCTCAATACCCATGTCCAACTCAATTCAGCTCTCGCCTACCTGTTGTCATGCACACACACAAAACAAAACAACAGCCGGATAACTCCGGTGAGAATCATCTCAGTATACTCAACAAATATATGCAATAGAACATGTAACACATATCAATCAGTATCAGTTCTATGATGCAATGCAATGAATCTATCTCAGTTCGTCGTTCCAGAATTGATTCCATTTCACATCAACGCCATCAAGATTCGTAACCGATCTTGACATGGATATCCATCTATCGAAGTTAACTCCAACTTCGAAAATCAGGTCATCTCAGTCCTAGGCATTAGAATCAATTCATATTTTCTTCATGTTATGCAATATTATGCAAATATAAAAGACCCACTACCTGTGATGGATCAACACATAAAACGACAGTTCTAATTTAAGAACAGTAACTACAGAGTATGTGATTTCATCGGGATAACTCAAGAAATATCATTTCTGAGTAACTAATCCCTGACTCTCACTGTCAAATTATACCTTCGTTAATCTCTTCTAATTTTTCTTCGGTTCTCTTGCAATTGTTCCCAGTCACTCACAGAGTCAAATCCTGAAGTCTGTAGCAAGAGTTACAAGGATTTCGAATTCAATCCTATTTATAGACAACGGTCTCTGCATTTCTGCAGCATTTCCAATGTTTTCAATTCGAATTCCACGTGTCATGCTGAGTCTTTATCTATCACCATAGGATAAACTCCCACCGCTTCGAAACCCAGCTCCTTCGATCAGTGCTTATAGTTTATCAACTGTTCTTCATGATTCAAAGAAATTCTCGCGACTGGTGCTAAAAATTCTCACAGCTGGAAGCAGTAGCTATATTCAGTTGTTGAAATATCCAGTTACAACAAAACCAGCTTTCACAACCAACCAGTCGCAACACAACCAGCTTTTACAATCAGCTGTTATAACTAGGAATAACAACCTGTCGCTGATTTTCAATATCAAAACGACGTTGTACAAACTAACCCAAACGACGTCGCAACATACCAACAGCTGATTTCAGACTTCTATTGAAAGAACTCACTGTTGGTTACATTAACTAATTCAAACGGTGCCGTATCGTGATTCCTGTTTCATAAATCAAAACGACGTCGAGTGTGTCCACGACTGTTTAAACCAGCAGACACAACAAACCCCCGACTGTTTTCAAATCAAAAGCTGGACAACCAGTCGTTACATCAAAACTCGGCGTTCCCATTAATTCAAACGACATCGCATAAATGACGTCATCAAATCTGGATGCTAACTCTCTCGCAAACCAGCTGCAAGCTAGAGTAGCGTTGACTGGTGTTGACGTCTGGGACTCAAATTATGCGCATCGACTGGTTCTCTTAACACTATCAAAACGATATTGTTTTATTATATGCTCGCGCCAATTCACGCAACGCACCAGACTTCATTTAAAACGACAGCATTTTACTTAAACAAAACAGATTCCTCCTACAGTTCCTTAATTCATTTCGAACCTCGACCAGCTTTCACCTAGGAGAGTTCTAACTCGAAGCATAACATTTCCAGAAGAAATTCGAGAATCCTCAATCAGACTTCATCAATAATCTCATGTTGAAAATGTCCAATTTCCTTAATCACTTCCTAATAATCTCGAGCATTACAAGGGCGAAGCTACTGCGTCTTCGTGACGTGTAGTCCGTTGGTTCTTCTGTTGGATTAAGCTTTTGGGTGAGCATTTCTTGTTGAATTGAGGTCTGTCCTTGTAGTTAATACCTGCGTAGATGTTTAGAACTTGAGTATAGTTCTGGCCGTAGGTGTTTAAGGGTGTATGTTTAGATTTGAGCTAAGATATTAGCTACCTTGCACAGATTTCAGTTCCTTGAAGCTTCTGCCGTGTATTTTGAACCAGGAGGAATATGTTCCTCAGGCCGTGAGTTTCTACCGTGCCCTGTTCGAATTGGTGAGGTAGTTGTAAGCTATTGAAGGTACGAATTGAGCAGCCCTTAATAGCTTGATGCGTGAACATGGCTATAATCTTTGCTTTGAAATCTGTTGGCATGATTATGTGATTCTACGTGGAACAGTTTGTTGGTTTGACTGAGTAGATTCTGTTTTACGTATTGATTTTGTATGCATTGGGCATTGATATTGAATTGGCATACATGCATACATATTGAGCCTGACAGATTGGTTGATTGACCTGATTGAGAGCCACGTTGTGACTGGTCGACTGAGTTGTCGTGCTGGAATAGTCCAACGCTATCATCGGAGTGGTGACTGCCGGATTCGAGCGTCTACTACTGAGCTGTGATGGGCTGACGCGTGCTGGAATAGTCCAACGCTATCATCGGAGTGGTGACTGCCGGATTCGAGCGTCTACTACTGAGCTGTGATGGGCTGACGGGCCCTGAATATCACGTACTGATGATTTCCACCGGCTGACTTGTTGTGCGTGGTATAGAGGCTCGATAGATTTGATTCCAGTTGACTTACTGGTCTCGCTATCCGATTCCTTGATAGCCCTCATGCATTCATAGCATTGATTTATAGCATGTTGCATGTTTAGCTGTTTTGATTAGCTCTTCGTACTGAGGCTTGACCTCGTATTTTGTTTCCTGCTTTTGTGTCTTGGGTCTGTGTTGCCCATTTACAGGATCATCAGGTAACCAAGCTGGACAGAGTGGAGGTTCAGCTGGTCGATCCCCGTTCCCTTGAGTCCCAGTCTATTTTATTATGTATTGAACCGGGGGATGCCCCGTGTTTCTATGTATTGAGGATCTGTATTTGATTTGATATTTATTATTACCTGGTTTGTATGAGTTGATTTAACTCATATTTTGATTATGAATATTTTGAATGTTGATTTTGAGTTAAGGCCCAAACTATTTCGAAAAATTTTTAAGCCCGTTTTTATGCTTCCGCTATTATGTGCTTTAATTGTGCTATTATATTGATTAATTAGCACGGGGCCTGACAGTTTTGGTATCAGAGCTTAAACTGGGATAATCTCGATTTCTTTTGATCACACTCGAGTCTAGGCACAGAGTTTTGATTTGATTTTTGATTGACTCTGTGACTTATGTGATCTTTTATCTGTCTCTATGATATATCTATCTGCTGTGAGATCTTACCTATAGACTTGTTTAGATGCCGCCGAGAAGAGGAAGAGGTAGGACAACTAGACGTACTGAGGAGGAGTCTAGGGCAGGTAGTGATGATGATGTTCATCAGGTTGAGGATGTTACCATACAGATAGGCGGGATGGAGTTGGTCTTAGCTAGGTTTCAGTGGACGAACCCTCCGACGTTTTCCGTAGCAGAGGGTTGTGCGATGGCTGAGGCTTGGTTAGCTCAGATGGAGGAATTGTTCGATACCTTGGAGTACGCTCCTGAGAAGATACTGAAACTGGCGGTGTTGCAGCTGAGAGACAATGCACAGCGCTGGTGGAGAGGTACTTCCTGTATCCTTCGTGATAGTGGGGCTGTGATCACTTGGGAGAGCTTCTGCGAGGCCTTTAGATAGGAGTATACCCCGGAGTCCTTCTATAACAGCCGGGAGCGGGAGTTCGATAATCTGAGGCAGGGCAGCATGCGAGTGGCTAAGTATGCCCGATAGTTTTCTGCGCTTTTGGTCTATGTGCCACACGTTGCCAACCAAGAGAGGACAAAGAGGAACAAGTTTTTGAAAGGCTTGAGGACTGATTTGTATCGGATGGTTTTGTCTGGTTCGCCTACGACCTATGTTGATGCGGTGAACCGAGCAGTGGATATTGAGGAGAGTTTGATGGAGGTTGAGACTCCGATTAAGCTGACTACTGGACGCACCTATCAGCCTGTTCAGGATGCGTCGCAATCTTTCTATTCTCCTCAGGGGTCGCAGCAACAGCAGCAGTCGAACCGCCAGAGATTTTGACCTCGAGGGAAACAGTTCAAGAAGAAGGCGGATTCGAGTTCCTCTGGTTCTGTGAGTTCTGGTTCTGGCAGTGGTTCTGGCAGCGGCTCTAGTGTCATGTTGTGTGGACAGTGCGGAGGAAGGCATCCGACTTCACAGTGTCGTGGAGTTCAGGGGTCATGCCGTAACTATGCATAGCCAGGACACTTCCTTAGAGTGTGTCCTTTGTTGAGGGGTCAGTCTTCGATTCCTTCGCAGCAGGGATCAGCTGGTGGTTCATCTCAGAGACCGCAGTTTCTTGCTCCTACCCAGCGATCTGGATTCCAACCCCGTGAGCCTTCTAGATTTGGAGCACCTTCGAGACCTCCATTTTAGATTCCGCAACAGGCTCAGGCGAATGCGTTGACTAGAAAACAGGCTGAGGAGGCGCCTGGAATGATGATCGCAGGTACATGCTATGTTTTCTATTATCCTGCGAGTGTTTTATTTGACACTGGTGCATCACACTCTTTTATTTCTGAGATGTTTGTGTGTGAGCATGGGTTGAGTTCTTCCCCATTGTGTGATGTTGTTTCCATGTCTACCCCTGCTGTTGTGAGTCTGTGGTCTCGTGAAGTTGTGTTGGATTGTCTGCTTCGATTTGATGAGCACGTTTTGGTGTCCAATCTGATTGTTTTGGGAATGAGAGATTTTGATTGCATCTTGGGGATGGATGTGTTGTCTAGCTATAAGTCTACTGTCGATTGTTTTCATGGTGTGGTGAGATTTCGCCTTGACTCGGGTGAGAAGTGGGAGTTCTACGGTACTGATTCGCGCTCGAAGATTCCACTGGTGTCCGCCATGGAGATGTTTGGCCTCCTATCGCTAGGTAACGCTGGATTCATGATCTACACGCTTGACAGTTCCCAAGAGCCGAGATTAGAGTTGAGTGATATCCCGATCGTCCGAGAGTTTCCCGACGTGTTTCCAGATGAGATCCCTGGATTCCCTCCCAGACGTGAGATCGACTTCAGCATTGAGTTGGTGCCCGGTACTGCCCCGATCTCTAGAGCTCTGTATCGGTTGGCTACTGCAGAATTGAAAGAGATGAAGGATCAATTGAGAGATCTCTTGGAGAAGGGCTTCATTAGACCGAGTATGTCGCCTTGGGGAGCTCCGATTCGTTTTGTGAAGAAGAAGGATGGGTCTATGAGGATGTGTGTACACTTTCGACAGTTGAATAAAGCGACGATGAAGAAAAAGTATCCTTTGCCGAGGATTGATGACTTGTTCGATCAGTTGCAGGGATCGATCGTGTACTCGAAGATAGATTTGCGCTCTGGTTATCACCAGTTGCGGATTAGAGACGCTGACGTGGTGAAGACAGCTTTCCTGATTAGATATGGGCATTATGAGTTTCTCGTCATGCCGTTTGGGTTGACTAATGCCCCAGCTATGTTCATGGATTTGATGAATCGCTTCTTCAGTGAGTATATCGATCGGTTCGTGATCGTCTTCATAGATGACATCCTGGTGTACTCGAGGAGATTGAGAGAGCATAAGGATCATTTGAGACTGGTGTTGCAACGATTGAGAGACTCGCAGCTCTATGCCAAGTTCAGCAAAAATGCCCCAGCTATGTTCATGGATTTGATGAATCGCTTCTTCAGTGAGTATATCGATCGGTTCGTGATCGTCTTCATAGATGACATCCTGGTGTACTCGAGGAGATTGAGAGAGCATAAGGATCATTTGAGACTGGTGTTGCAACGATTGAGAGACTCGCAGCTCTATGCCAAGTTCAGCAAGTGTGAATTTTGGCTGGACAGGATTATCTTTTTGGGTCATGTGATTTCGGCGCAAGGGATTTCGGTGGATCCAAGTAAGGTCGAAGCAGTTCTTAACTGGGAGAGACATAGGAATGATTCTGAGATCCGTAGTTTCTTAGGATTGGCTGGCTATTACAGGCATTTTATCGAGAAGTTTTCTTCGATAGCCAGGCCTCTGACTCAGTTGACTCAGAAGGATAAGATATTTGTGTGGACTGATGAGTGCGAGAACAGTTTTCAGACGTTGAAGGAGAAGTTGACTATTGCTCCTGTGTTGGCTCTATCGTCTGGATCTGGAGGTTTTGTGGTGTGCTCCGATGCTTCTCTCAATGGTTTAGGATGTGTTCTGATGCAAAACGGGTACGTGATTGCCTATGCATCTCGACAGTTGAAGCCTCACGAGACGAGGTACCCTGTGCATGATTTGGAGTTGGTTGCGATAGTGTTTGCCTTGAAGATTTGGCGACATTATCTGTATGGTGAAGAATTTGTGGTGTACACCGACCACAAGAGCCTGAAATATATCTTCACACAGTATGATTTGAATATGAGGCAGCGGCGATGAATGGAATTGCTCAAGGACTTTAAACTGTGAAATTCAGTATCAGCCTGGGCGGATGAACTCAGTTGCCGACGTACTGAGTAGGAAGACCCAGCCTGCGATGCTTTCGTCTTTGAGTGTCTCGAAAGTCTATGAGCAATTGAGTACTTCCGGTTGGCGATTTCAGTCGAGTGATCAGTACTTCATGGTTTCTACGATTCAGGTTGATCCGCAGATTTCGCATGACATCAGGGAGGCGTGGAGGACTGATCCCTATATCCATGAGTTGAGGATTAAGGCCCAGAATGGTCAGTCTGATGATTTCTCTGTTTCTTCGGATGGATGTCTGAGATTTCAAGGGAGATTAGTGGTTCCGAACCTGATTGATTTGAAGTAGACCATCATGAATGAAGCGCATTGTAGTCCGTACAGTGTGCATCCGGTCGAGAGGAAGATGTATCATGCCTTGAAGTCTCACTACTGGTGGGCAGGTATGAAGAGTGACATCTCTGGTTTTGTTGCTCGATGTCTGAATTGCCAGCAGGCCAAGGCTGAGAGGATGAGACCTGATGGATTGCTGCAGAGTTTAGAGGTGCCCCAATGGAATTAGGAGCACATCGCCATGGATTTCGTCACTCATCTATCTCGAACGATTAGGGGATGCGATGCGATTTGGGTTGTGATTGATAGACTTTCGAAGTCAGCCCATTTCATTCCATATGATGTGAGGTGTTCTATGAAGAAAATGGCGAAGTTGTACATAGATCATGTGGTTAGATTGCATGGAGTTCCAGTCTCGATAGTGTCCGGTAGAGATCCGAGGTTCACCTCTCGATTTTGGAAGAGTTTGCAAGCAGCTATGGGTTCGAGATTGGCTATGAGTACGGCCTATCACCCACAGACAGACGGACAGTATGAGCGGACTATCCAGACTTTAGAGGATATGCTGCGTGCAGTTTTGATGGATTTCAGCGGTGGCTGGCAGGATTCGCTGTCCTTGGTTGAGTTTTCGTATAACAACAGGTACCAGGTGACTATCGGAATGGCTCCTTTTGAAGCTTTGTATGGTCGAAAGTGCAGATCCCCGATTTGTTGGGAAGAAGTTGGAGAGAGACAGCTTTCTACTTTGAGATTGTTGAGCGGATTGGACAGTTGGCTTATAGATTGAGGCTGCCTGAGGAATTAGGAGCGATGCATGATGTCTTTCATGTGTCTATGTTGAGAAAATATGAGCCAGATCCGTCCCATGTTTTAAGAACCGACGAAGTTGAGCTGGATTCTGCCTTGAGCTATGTTGAATATCCGGTGCAGATTCTGGATAGGAAGGAGAAGCAGCTGAGAAACAAGATAATTCCGTTGGTGATGGTCCAATGGAGCAAGCATGGCCGAGAAGAAGCAACCTGGGAAGTTGAGGAGAAGATGAAACAAGACTGGCCTCATCTGTTTGAGCACTGATCGTGTGAATTTGTCCAGGTAAATTGCTGGTTTTTCTTCGAATTTGGAGTAGTGTTTGTGCTGATTTGCATGTTTGATTGTTTCTACCCTTGTTTGCCTTTGATTTCGAGGACGAAATCTCTTAAGGTGGGGAGAAAGTGAGGAATCAGATTCAAGATTTGTGATTAATAAGATTTCTGGGTTAGATTAGTCACGAGAATTAAGATTTTTGAATTTTAGATTTTCGATTTTTGGTGGAATCTGATTTGAGAAAATTCAGATCTCTAGTTGGAGTTTTCCAGATTTTAGTTCGGGTGAAATGTGGTTGAGAATTGGGATCGAATTTGTTCGATTTTGATAGAAATCTGGTTCCCTGAGTGTTAACGTGTTTTGCCGCGAGAAGTAGGTAAAATGCTATCGTTTTGGTGAGATCTGGTTAGTTGAGAGTGCAGCGCTTTTTTTTCGCATTCTCAGATGTCAACGTTGGTCAACGAAACTGTAGCGGGTGATCGCTGGATTGAGAGATCTGGTTTCATTGTATTGGACGCGGGTGATTGTTCGCGTGTTGAGATCTGGTAGCGTAGCGCGTTGCGTGAGAGGGTGCCACGTGTTGGTCAACATGTAGAGTTGACGTCTGGTGTAGCGCGTTTAGTTGAGAGATCTGTTTCGAGCGCTAGCGTTGCGATTAGAGGAGAGATCTGTTTCACTGTGCGAAGTCGTTTGGATTAGTGGATACGTCGTCGTTTTAGCATTTCGCGTTGATAAGGTGTAGAGATCTGTTTTAGTGGTAGCGCTGAGATCTGTTGTGATGAGCGCTGAGATCTGTTTTACCGATGCGCTGTCGTTTTGGCTTGTGCGCGAGCGTTTGTTGTTAACGCTGGGATCTGGTGGTTATTAGTGTTGTTTTAGAGATCTGTTTGACGCTATTTCTCGTTGCAGGGATCTGTTTTTTTCGGTGTTGGACTTAGACAGTAGCGTTTGAATGGAGGAATAAATAGAAGTGTTGAATTACACTTAGAATATTTCTCAACCCGACATTCCTTATCCTTCTGTTCGAAACCCTCGATCGACACTGTTCATTCGAACATTTCTTCCGCCATTTCCCGTCGTTTCCAGCCTTTGTTTTTTATAATCTTGGTGTTGCTGAGTTCACCTAGCTTAGCTCTTTCGTTTGCTACCCATTAGAGGACCTGAATCAGCGTTGGAGAAGGAGGGCGAAGCTACTGCGTCTTCGTGCCGTGTAGTCCGTTGGTTCTTCTGTTGGATTAAGCTTTTGGGTGAGCATTTCTTGTTGAATTGAGCTTTTTCCTTGTAGTTAATACCTGCGTAGATTTTTAGAACTTGAGTATAGTTCTGGCCGTAGGTGTTTAAGGGCGTATGTTTAGATTTGAGCTAAGATATTAGCTACCTTGCACAGATTTCAGTTCCTTGAAGCTTCTGCCGTGTATTTTGAACCAGGAGGAATCTGTTCCTCATGCCGTGAGTTTCTGCCGTGCCCTGTTCGAATTGGTGAGATAGTTCTAAGTTATTGAAGGTACGAATTGAGCAGCCCTTAATAGCTTGATGCATGAACATGGATATAATCCTTGCTGTGAAATCTGTCTGCATGATTATGTGATACTACGTGGAACAGTTTGTTGGTTTGACTGAGTACATTCTGTTTTACGTATTGATTTTGTATGCATTGGGCATTGATATTGAATTGGCATACATGCATACATATTGAGCCTGACAGATTGGTTGATTGACCTGATTGAGAGCCACGTTGCGACTGGCCGACTGAGTTGTCGTGCCAGAATAGTCCAATGCTATCATCGGAGTGGTGACTGCCGGATTCGAGCGTCTACTACCGAGCTGTGATGGGCTGACGGGCCCTGAATATCACGGACCGATGATTTCCACCGGCTGACTTGCTGTGCATGGTATAGAGGCTCGACAGATTTAATTTCCAGTTGACTTACTGGTCTCGCTATCCGATTCCTTGATAGCCCTCAAGCATTCATAGCATTGATTTATAGCATGTTTCATGTTTAGCTGTTTTGATTAGCTCTTCGTACTGAGGCTTGACCTAGTATTTTGTTTTCCTGATTTTGTGTCTTGGGTCTGTGTTGCCCATTTGCAGGATCATCAGGCAACCAAGCTGGACAGAGTGGAGGTTCAGCTGGTCGATCACCGTTCCCTTGAGTCCCAGTCTATTTTATTATGTATTGAACCGGGGGATGCCCCGTGTTTCTATGTATTGGGGATCTGTATTTGATTTGAGATTTATTATTACCTGGTTTGTATGAGTTGATTTAACTCGTATTTTGAACATGAATATTTTGAATGTTTATTTTGAGTTCAGGCCCAAACTATTTCGAAAAATTTTTAAGCCCGTTTTTATGCTTCCGCTATTATGTGCTTTAATTGTGCTATTATATTGGTAATTAGCACGGGGCCTGACAATGAGAGAGACTGGTGTCTTGGTTACTTGGGAGAGCTTCTGTACCACTTTCTTTGGATGTATACCCTAGAATCGTATTACAACAACAGAGAGAGGGAATTTGCTAATGTGCAAGGAAATTGGAAGGTAGCGAAGTATGCTAGACAATTTTCCTCTCTTCTTTCGTATGTTCCTCATGTTGCTAACCAAGAGAGGACAAAGCGGAACAGATTTTTGAGAGGTTTAAGACCAGATTAATTTCAGTTGGTGTTAGCTGGTTCTCCTTCGACTTATGCTGAGGCGGTGGATAGGACGGTAGACATAGAGGAGAGTCTCTTGAAGGCGCAGAGTCGGGTTCGGCCGATAGTTGGACGATGTTTCCATCCTGTACATGATGGGATGTACACATTTCAGCCTCCTCAGACGTCTCAGCAGTCGAGTCACCAAAGGTTCAAGCCACGAGGGAAATAGTTTAAGAGACAATCGAGTTCAAGTTCTTTGGGTTCAGATAGCTCTGGAGGAAGTGGTTCTAGAGCGGTAGTGTGTTGTCAGTGCGTAGGTAAGAATTTGACTTCACAATGTCATGGAGTTCAGGGTATTTGCTATAAGTGCGGGCAAGCTGGTCATTTTTCGAGAGAGTGTCCTTCGACGAGGGGACAACACTCTCTTCTATCGCAACAGGTCTTGACTGGTGGTTCATCGCAGAGGCCGCATCCCCCTGCCCCGTCCCAGCGATCAGGATTTCAACCGTGGGAACCGTCTAGGTTCGGACGATCTTCTTGACCATTGTTTTTGGGACCTCAGCAAGCTCAGGTGAATTACCTGACTCCGGAGCAAGCTGACGATATGCCCGGAGGAGTTATTGAAGGTACTTGTTTTATCTTTGATTTTCCTGTCCGAGTTTTGTTTGATACTGGAGCATCGCACTCTTTTATATCTGATTTTTTGTATATGAGTGTGGGTTGAGTTCTACCCCATTGTGTGATGTTGTATCTGTTTCCACCACTGCCGGTGTGAGTTTGTTGTCCCGTGAGGTAGTGCTGGACTGCGTGATTAGATTTGATCAGAATGTGCTGTGACAAGTTTGATTTCATTGGAGATTAGAGATTTTGACTATATCTTGGCATGGATGTGTTGTCTGGTTATATAGCTACAATTTATTATTGCCATAGAGTGGTTAGGTTTAGGCCTAAATCTGGTGAGAAGTCGGACTTTTAAGATGCAGATTCACGATCTAAAATTCCACTGGTGTCGGCCATGGAGATGTTTATTCTGTTATCACTGGAGAACTCAGGGTTCATTATTTATGCCCTATATGTAAACCCTAAACCTCGATTGGAATTGAGTGATATCCCGATTGTCCGGGAGTTCCCAAGTGTTTTTCTGGATGAGATTCATGGTTTTCCTCCGAGAATGGAGATTGATTTTAGCATTGAGTTGGTGCCTGGGACTGCCCCGATTTCTAGAGCTCCATTCCGATTTACGTCAGCTGAGCTGAGAAAACTTAAGTATAAGTTGCGTGATCTTTTAGAGAAGGGTTTCATTAGGCCGAGTATGTCACCTTGGGTAGCACCGATTCTATTTGTGAAAAAGAAGGATGGATCTATGAGAATGTGTATTGACTTTCGATAGCTGAACAAAGCGACAGTAAAGAATAAGTACCATAACCAAGGATTTATGATCTGTTTGATCAGTTGCAGGGATCATGTAACGCCCAGAAATCCTAATTACGTGAATGAGTGAATGACTAGTGGTAAAATTATTATTAAAAATTATGTGTCATTTTATATGATTTAAATGATAGTTCTAATATTTTATGATGTGCATGACGAGTTATTTTTGCATTATTGAGTTCTGGACGCGTGGACGAGATTAGGGACAACCGAGATTAAAATTATTTGAAATTTTTAAGCCCTCATATTTTAGGAGCTAAAATTTATTATTTTAAGCATCAACTTCTGAAAAATATGGATTTTATGTATATTTGCCAAAGGGAACCCGTTTTTCGCCTATACGGGCTATTTTAATGAGCTTTTCTACATTATAAAAATTAAGGGATTTTATGTAACGAAAATTAAGTGTTCAAATGTTTATGTTTGAGTTTATTTAACATTTTTAAGTGGTGGGGCTAGTGAGAGAAAGCTCTTTTAATCTTTTCCTAATTAAAACTCTTGGAGGGATCTTTTGGGACACTAATCATTATCTTTCAATCCTAAAACTTTGAAAAACCCTACCCACTCTACTCCCTCCATCACTCTAGCCTTCCCCCTCCCCTTGGTGGAAAAGCTCCATCAATTTCTTTCTCAAAGCTTCTTGGAGATTTCAAAGGTTGATCGTCCCATCTTGTCCTCCGCTCAGGTAACGCTTAGATTGCATAGTTCTTCAAAAAGGCATTTTATCTTCTCCCTTTTTCTCACCATTTAAATCATATTACACTGTTTTTAAATAATAATTGCATGATTTGTATGTGACTTATTAGATCTACGTTTATTTTTTACGATTCATGCATGCATCACGATTTTTAACCCACATTTGAATTGTTTCTTGTGAAGCTTTGGTCATGGACGGTTCATAGGGCTGGAGTTAGGTCCACGGGTGGTACCACTAGTTAGTCCATCAGTTTAGGGTCACGTGGGTCCAAACGAAGAGTGATTTTGTCAATGAATGAATTAGTTACGAATTTTATGATTAGCACGTGTCCTGACTTGTCGTCTATGCACGACGGTAGAGTTGTTGTGGTCGGGTAAGTCGCTCTATTTTCGGTCTGTGTGATCAAAATTGTTTTTATGAGACATCTCATTGACTTAGGGTCAAAAAGGTCCAAACGAGGAGCTATTTGGCCAAGGAATGACACGAATTTTATGACAGCATGTGTCCTGGTTGTAGTCTGTGCGAGATAATTGTCATTACGAGCGTCGTGTTTGTCAAGTCTTGAATTTTTTTTTAGTCTCATTTGTTCCAGTGACTATTAATTTAGTTAGGGTGATGTGGGTCAAAACAGGGAGTGATTCGGTTAAGAATTGGATTTTTAATGATTTTTACCGTTTTGTCGCTCGAAGTGAGCCTCGTCGTGTCATTTTTGTGAAAATTGAGATTTTGAGTCTTAGGGGCTGCCAAAGTTCATGGATGACTTTATTTAATGTTTTAAGAATATTTTAAGATGTTTTCCAGAATTTTTATAATTTATTTGATTTATGGGATTTTTGGTCAATGGGACTTTTATTTTGTCAAATTTTAATGTTTGATTCTAAAGTGAAGAACTGAGTATTTTATAAATTTTTAAAGTTTAATTTTAAATTTTAATGGGTCAAGCCATGTTTAGGTTTAAGTTTCATTTTAAGGGTTAAGTCTAGGCTTTTGGGCTTAGAATTAGTGTGTCAGACACCTGAACCAGTCCTTGACCAGAGGAAAAAATGTAGAAGTTCGTAAATATATATTTAATTATATATGTAGTATTTTATGTATATGAATATGATGATGTTTAAATGAAAGAATTAAATATATATTGACGGTCTAATCCTTTTAAATTGCATATTTTTTTTATGAAGTACATGCATCATGAAAGTTTTATGAAGTGTTAAAGGCATGTAAGAAAAGAAAATAATTTTGAGTGATTGAAGTGATTTGTGGCAAAGTGGACGATGAGCGGATCCGGGATGCTAGGCACGGTGAACCTATGTTAATGTTATAATGATAGACGATGAGCGTATCCGGTATACCGGGTCCGATGAACCTCTGTTAATGTGATAATGGATAAGGTTGGGTAAACTGACCACCACGTACGTTGGTTTCTTATGATTGATCAGCCGTTAATGTGGAGTAAGGTTGGGTAAACTGACCACCACGTACGTTGGTTTCTTATGATTGATCAGCCGTTAATGTAATGGCCTGCACTTCATGGATACGACTCACACGTTTTTAATGTTATGCTATGTCATGCCTTATTTTGTTATGATATACGATTATGTAATGTTACAACTGATTTTGAGCCATGTTTTATGATCATCCATGCATGCATGTTTTAAAGTTATTTTACGATATGATATGTGCTTGGATGTGGTTTTATTGTACTTACTTTGTTATTATCAAATAGAGCATGCTGGATCTTTAGGCTCACTAGATTTAAATGGTGCAGGTGAGCCTACTGATGATTTCATTCCTACTGGCGGTGAGGATCTCTGAGCGTCCGCTGTGACCGTTACCCTGTGACCACTCAGATATCGTTATTTTATTTTACGAGACATGTTCAGTTTTCTGCAACTTTTTACTTACTCTGATTTTAAGACAAAATGAATGATTTAATGTTTCGAGATAATTATTTAATTATTTATGTTTCAAGATGATATGAGGAAAGTTTTCAATGGACGAACTATAATTACTTTAAAGAATGTTAATTCTGCAAGTTAATTAAAATTCTAGAGGACGGTTCGTTTCAGTTGGTATCAAAGCGGTGGTTCTGGTGGAGTATTAGCCTGCTGCGAGGAGCTCAGAAGTCGCACTGCCAGTATATAAATTTAAGATTTTTACGATTCATATTTTTGCATGATGCATGTTACTGTATGAGTTTCACCTTAAGAGTATAAGAGTTAGACGCTTAGTCATGCACTTAGATTTACGTGAAAGGGGTTTTGTGTGCCAGTATGCCTCCCAGACGTGCTACGGATCAGCAGGATGATGACGCACCTCCTCCTCCTCCCCCACCTCCACAGTTGACGCCATATGAGAGGGCTAGCATGGACATGCTATCCGGGATCACCATGATGATTGAGAGGCAATCGGAGTGTCCTGGGAAGTCTCATGAGGAGGATGTGGCTGAGCAGTTCCGCAAGCAGGGACCCAAGGAATTTGCTGGGTTGAATCTAAGTAGAACTATTAGACCTTCTAGAACTTGTCTTGGGAACGTAGACGTGTAGGACTAGCGAACCTAGTAATATTTTAGTAATCCATACTGTTTTGGGAACCTAGATTAATTGTAAACCCGTGCCTGTGTGGCCTTTCGATTTCAGGCGAGATACATGTTTTGTGTGTCACTACCCTTGCCTTGCTAGACCCAGGGGCGACTCACTCGTTCATCTCGAGTGCGTTCATTCAGAGGATGGGTATTATTCCGGAAAGCTTGGGTGTGGCCCTCGCAGTGACGATCCCGTCAGGAGAGGATATAACGACTTCCAGCGTCGTTCAGGGTTTGGTGAGATGATGTTTCAAGATCACGCAGTCAGAGCAGATTTGATCGTATTACCGATTTCAGGATTCGACCTCATTCTAGGGATGGTCTGGTTGACGGAGTATGGAGCGGTGATTGATTTCCATCAGAGATCAGTGACGATCAGGCCGCCAGGGCAAGAGACTTTCCTCTTTGAAGTAGCGAGGAGACCGTGAAGCCCAGGTTTATATCTTTTCTACAGGCCAGGAAGCTAGTTGAGCTTGGAAGTCAGGCGTTCTTAGCCAGTGTTAAGATTTGATCGTATTACCGATTTCAGGATTCGACCTCATTCTAGGGATGGTCTGGTTGACGGAGTATGGAGCGGTGATTGATTTCCATCAGAGATCAGTGACGATCAGGCCGCCAGGGCAGTAGACTTTCCTCTTTGAAGTAGCGAGGAGACCGTGAAGCCCATGTTTATATCTTTTCTACAGGCCAGGAAGCTAGTTGAGCTTGGAAGTCAGGCGTTCTTAGCCAGTGTTACCACTTCAAGAGATGCAACAGACCCTTCACTGTCTAAGGTGGAGGTAGTCAGGGACTTTGCAACAAATTTTCCCTGATGACGTTGTGGGAGTTCCACCGAAGCAAAAGTTGGATTTTTCGATTGAGTTAGCACCAGGTATAATGTCCATCTCTAAGGCACCGTACCGATTGGCTCCTACAGAGATGAAGGAGCTGAAATAGCAAATTCAGGAGTTGTTTGACAAGGTATTTATTCACCCCAGCTTTTCTCCATGGGGCGCACCAGTACTGTTCGTAAAGAGAACGATTGCAGTATGAGGCTGTGCATCGACTACCGGGAGTTGAACCGAGTTACACTGAAGAACAAGTACCCACTCCCGAGGATAGAGGATTTATTTGATCAGTTGCAAGGAGCTTCGGTTTTCTCCAAGATTGAGTTGAGATCTGGGTACCATCAGTTGTGTAGAGAGTAGGATGTTTCCAAGACTGCATTACGGACACGTTACGGCCCCTACGAGTTTTTGGTGATGCCGTTTGGACTGAAGAATGCCCAATGATCTTCATGCACTTGATGAATCGGGTTTTCAGGCAGTACTTAGACCAGTTCATTATTGTTTTTATCGAAGACATCTTGGCCTACTCGAGGATCTTAGAGGAGCATAGACAGCATTTGCAGACTGCACTGCAGACTTTGACAGAGCACAGATTTTACGCCAAGTTCAGCAAGTGCGAGTTTTGGCTTGATCAGGTGGAGTTTTTGGGGCATATCGTTTCTAGAGATGGGATTTCAGTCGACCCATCGAAGGTGGAGGTAGTTCAGAACTGAGGGATTACAAAAAATGCAGCGGAGATTCGCAGTTTCTTGGGTTTGACAGGATATTATCGCAAGTTCATCAAGGGCTTCTCTTCGATTTCAGTGCCCTTGACAGCCCTAACCAAGAAGAATGTGAAATATGTGTGGAGTCCCGAGTGTCAGAGGAGCTTCAATCAGTTGAAGGAGGCTCTCACTTCAGCGCCAGTTTTAGCGATGCCTGTAGATCATGAGGAGTTCGTGTTTATACATATGCTTCCCTGAGAGGTTTAGGTGCAGTTCTGATGCAGGGTGCCAAGGTTATTGGATATGCGTCGAGAGAGTTCAAGAGTTATGAGCATAATTATCCGACGCATGATCTGGAGCTTGCAGCAGTAGTGTTCGCGCTGAAGATTTGGAGACACCCCTTGTACAATGAGAAGTGTCTGATTCACACCGACCATAAGAGCCTCAAGTATTTCTTCACCCAAAAGGAGCTGAATATGAGGCAGCGCAGATGGCTGGAGCATGATCTGGAGCTTGCAGCAGTAGTGTTCGCGCTGAAGATTTGGAGACACCCCTTGTACAATGAGAAGTGTCTGATTCACACCGACCATAAGAGCCTCAAGTATTTCTTCACCCAAAAGGAGCTGAATATGAGGCAGCGCAGATGGCTGGAGTTGGTGAAGGATTATGATTATGACATTAGCTACCATCCGGGTAAAGCTAATGTGGTGGCAGATGCTTTGAGCCGAAAGACTTCAGTGGTGGCATGCTTATCAGTCAAGAGGCCACTACAGGCTGAGATGCAGAGATTTGGATTGGAGTTCTAGTCAGGAGGCTGTGCACCGAGTTTAGCAACTCTCACAGTTCAGCCGACTCTTCAAGATCGGATTAGAGACGGTCAGGCCACTGACGAGCAGTTGTAGCAGTGGAGACAGCGAGATGAGGCCTGAGGACGGGGTCTGTATACAGTTGATGATGTGATCGTTCATTTCAGGGGCCGTATGTGGGTGCCGAGTTCTAAGTAGTTGAGGGCTGAGATTTTATCAGATGCCCGTGCATCGACGTACTCCTTCAACCCAGAGAGTACGAAGATGTACAGGGATTTACAGACCCTCTATTGGTGGTCAGGGGAACCGTCCGAGTGTTTGACCTGTCAGCAGGTCAAGGCAGAGCACCAGCGACCAGCAGGGTTGTTACAGCCACTCCCTATCCCTGAGTGGAAGTGGGAGAACATCACAATGGATTTTGTGGTTGGATTGTCCAAGAGTATAGAGGTTACACAGCGATTTCGGTAATTGTGTACTGACTCACCAAGTCTGCACATTTCTTACCGGTGAAGACCACTTTTACCTTGACACGGTATGTGGATCTTTACATTAGAGAGATTGTTAGACTGCATGGCATACCAGTCTCTATTGTGTCAGATCGGGACACCAGGTTTACATCTGCATTCTGGAGGAGCTTGCACGCCGCGTTGGGGACTAAGTTGTCTTTCAGTACAGCTTTTCACCCACAAATAGATGGCCAGTCGAAGAGAGTCATCCAGATTTTAGAGGATTTGCTGAGAGTCTGTGTGATAGATTTTCAGGGTTCGTGGGATTCTAGATTGCCCTTGGTAGAGTTCACGTACAATAACATTTTTCAGGCGTCGATTGGGATTGCTCCCTACGAGGCTATGTACGGGAGAAGATGTAGGTCTCCCGGGCACTAGGACGAGGTTGGCGAGAGAGTATTGACTGGGCCAGAGCTACTGCAACATACATCAAACATTGTGACTAGGATACGGGATCAGATGAGGACGACCCAGAGTCGCCATAAGAGTTATGTCGATCGTAGACGACGAGATCTGGAGTTAGCTGTAGGAGATCATGTGTTCGTGAGGATATCACCCATGAAGGGCGTGATGCGCTTTGGCCGGAGAAACAAGCTCAGTCCGAGGTTTATTGAGCCATTTGAGATATTGGAGAGGGTTGGTACATTGGCGTATCGAGTATCACTACCACCCAGTCTGTCGGCAGTGCATAACGTTTTCCACATTTTGATGCTTCGGGAGTATGTTCCAAATCCGTCGCATGTGTTAGACTTTGAGCCGCTCCAGTTAGCACCAGATCTATCTTTTGAGGAGCGACCAGTTCAGATCTTGACCCGAGAGGAGCACAGGCTTAGGGCCCGGAGTATTCCGATGGTCAAGGTCCGGTGGCAGAATCTCTCAGAGGATGAGGTTACCCGGGAGATTAAGGTCGATATACGGACGCATTACCCGGAGCTTTTCGGTATGTAGGCTAATTTTGGGGACACTATAAAGGGGGAGAGTTGTAATGCCTAGAAATCCTAATTCCGTGAGAATGAGAGCATGACTAGGGGGGAAAATTATTTTAGAAAATTATGTGTCATTTTATATGATTTAAATGATAGTTTTAATGTTTTATGATGTGCATGACGGGTTATTTTTAGCATGATTGAGTTCCGGACGCGTGGACGAGACTAAGGATGACAGAGATGAAAATTTTTTGAAATTTTTAGGCCCTCATATTTTAAGAGCTAAAATTTATTATTTTAAGTAGCAATTTCCGAAAAATATGGATTTTATGTATATTTGCCAAAGGGAACCCGTTTTTCGCCTATACGGGCTATTTTAATGAGCTTTACTACATTTTTAAAGTTAAGGGATTTTATGTTACGAAAATTAAGAGTTCAAATATATAATTTTGAACGTAATTAACATTTTTAAGTGGTGGGGCTAGTGAGAGAAAACTCTTTTAATCTTTTCCTAATTAATACTCTTGGAGGGGTCTTTTGGGACACTAATAATTTTCTTTCAACCTAAAACTTTCATAAAACCCTAGCCAATCTCCTCCCTCCCTCACTCTAGCCGTCCCCCTCCCCTTGGTGGCAAGGCTCCATCGATTTCTTTCTCAAAGTTTTTTGGAGATTTCAATGGTTGATCGTCTCATCTCTTATCCTCCGCTCCGGTAACGCTTAGACTGCATAGTTCTTCAAAAAGACATGTTCTATTCTCCATTTTTCTCAACATTTAAATCATATTTCACTGTTTTCAAAGAATTGCATGATTTTTATGTGACTTTATTAGATCTATGTTTATTGTTTAAGATTCATGCATGCATCACGATTTTTAACCCGCATTTGAATTGTTTCTTGTGAATCTTCGGTCATAAGTGGTTCATAGGGCCTAGGTTCGGTCCAAAGGTGGTACCACTTGTTAGTACATCAAGTTAGGGTCATGTGGGCCCAAACGGGGAGTGTGTTTGTCAAGAAATGAATTAGTTATGAATTTTATGATCAGAACGTGTCCTGACTTGTCATCTGTGCGCGATAGTAGAGTTGTTGGGGTTGGTTAAGTCGCTCTATTCGGTATGTGTGGTCCAAGGTTGATTGTAAGAGACAGCTCATTGAGTTAGGGTCACACAGGTCCAAACGGGGAGTGATTTTGTCAATGAATGAATTAGTTATGAATTTTATGATAAACATATGTCCTGGTTGCAGTCTGCGTGTGATTAGTGTCATTACGAGCATCTGGGTGGTCACGTCTTGAATCTTTTTTGAGTTGCAAATGTTCCAGTTACTTTTATTTTGGGTTAGGGTAACGTGGTCGAAACAGGGAGTGATTCGCTTATGAATTGGATTTTTAATGATTTTTACCGTTTTGTCGCTTCAAGTGAGCCTTGTCGTGTCATTTTTTGTGAAAATTGAGATTTCGAGTCTTAGGGGCTGACAAAGTTTGTGTATGACTTTATTTGATGTTTTAAGCATATTTTAAGATGTTTTCTAGAATTTTTAGACTTTATTTGATTTATGGTATTTTTGGTCAATGGAACTTTTATTTTGTCAAATTTTAATGTTTGATTCTAAGTGAAGGATTGGGTATTTTATAAATTTTAAAGTTTAATGGGTCAAGTCATGTTTAGGCTTAAGTTTTATTTTAAGGTTAAGTGTAGGCTTTTGGGCATAGAATTACTGGGTCAGGCACCTGAACCAGTCCTTGACCGAAGGAGAAAATTTAGAAACCCGTGAATATATATTTAATTATATATGTAGTATTTTATGTATATGAGTATGATGATGTTTAAATGAAAGAATTAATATATATTGACAGTCTAATCCTTTTAAATTGCATGTTTTTTTATGAAATACACGTATCATGAATGTTTTATGAAGTGTTAAAGGCATGTAAGAAAAGAAAATAATTTTGAGGGATTGAAGTGATTTGAGGCAAAGTGGACGATGAGCGGATCCGGTATGTCGGGCGTGGTGAACCTCTGTTAATGTTATAATGATAGACGATGAGCGGATCTGGGATACCGGACCTATGAACCTCTGTTAATGTGATAATGGATAAGGTTGGATGAATCGATGTAGGACCGAGCGCTTGCCGCTTTACCAAAAGCTATATCTTGTGGTAACGGTGCAACTCCAATCTTTTAAACCGTATAGAAACACAAGCGCCACGGTTCGATCGCTCTACCTAGTAGGGGCAATTATTACACTCCAAAAATCCCCCTCCCAATAATTGCACTCCTTGAAATCAATGAGAATCATTGATCAATACGTTAACGTAATGGCCTACACTTCATGGATACGACTCACACGTTTTTATGTTATATGTCATGCCTTATTATGTTATGATATAAGATTATGTAATGTTACGACTGATTTTGAGCCATTTTTACGATCATCCATGCATGAATGTTTTAAAGTTATTTTATGATATGCTATGTTCTTGCATGTGATTTTATTATACGTACTTTGTTATCATCAGATAGAGCATGTTGGGCCTTTAGGCTCACTAAGTTTAAATGGTGCAGGTGAGCCTGCTGATGATTTCATTTCTACTGGCGGTGAGGATCTCTGAGCGCCCGCTGCGGCTGTTACCCCACCACTCAGACGTCGTTATTTTATTTTACGAGACTTGTTCAGTTTTCCGCAACTTTTTACTTACTCTGATTTTATGAAAAAATTAATGATTTAATGTTTCGAGATATTTATTTATTTATTTATTTATCTTTTAATATGATGTGAGAAATGTTTTCACTGGAAAAAATATGTTTACTTTAAAGAATGTTTATTCCGCAAGTTATTTCAAAAAAAATTTGGAGTACGATTCATTTAAGATCAGCAGTATACTCCAAGATTGATCTACAATATGGGTATCATTAGTTGCAAATTAGAGAAGTGGATGTAGTGAAGACGGAATTTCGGACTAGATACGGGCATTATGAATTCCTCTTGACGCCGTTTGGATTGACGAATGCCCCTGCTGTATTCATGGATCTATGAACCGCATATTTAGTGAGTATATTGATCGCGGTGATTTTTTTTATCGACGACATTCTTGTTTACTCGAGGAACAAAAGAGAGCATAAGGCGCATTTGAGATTAGTGTTGCAAACACTGAGAGACTCGCAGCTGTATGCTAAGTTCAAAAGGTGTGAATTTTGTTTGTATAGGGTGATCTTTTTGGGTCTTGTCATTTCTTCACAAGGTATTTTGATGGATCCTACTAAGGTTGAGGCAGTTCTTGACTGGGAACGACCTAGGAATGTTTATGAGATCCGCAGTTTCTTGGGCTTGCCTGGATATTATAGTCGTTTCATCGAGGGATTTATTTCAATAGCTAGGCCGATGACGCAGTTGGCCCAGAAGGATAGGAGATTTATCTGAACAGACGAGTGCGAGACTAGTTTTCTTTTGCTCAAGGAGAAGTTGACTACTGCTCCTGTGTTGGCTCTACGTTCGGGTTCTGGAGGTTTTGTAGTATGCTCTGATGCTTCCTAAGTGGTTTGGGTTGTGTGTTAATGTAGAACGGGCGAGTGATAGCTTATGCGTCTCAACAGTTGAAACACCACGAGATCAGATACCCCGTTCATGATTTGGAGTTGGCGGCCATCATTTTTTTTGACGCCACTATCTGTATGGTGAAAAGTTTTTGATATACACCTACCACAAGAGCTTGAAGTATATCTTCACTCAGTCCAATTTGAACATGAAGCAGCGTCATTGGATGGAATCACAAAAGAATTTTGATTGTGAGATTCACTATCAGCCTGGGAAAATGAACTTAGTGGCCGATGCCTTGAGTAGGAAAGCTCAGGCAGCGATGCTAACGTCATTGAGTATATCGAAAGTCCATGAGCATTTGCGGACTTTTGGATGGTGTTTTCATCCAAATTATGAGTACTTTTTAGTTTCGTCTTTTCAGGTTGAACCACATATTCTAGCGGACATTAGGGCAGCATAGAGGACTGACCCGTACATCCATGAGTTAAAGATGAAAGCCCAGAATAGTCAGTCAGATGATTTTACTTTTGCCTCCGATGGATGTCTGAGATTTCGTGGTAGATTAGTGGTTCCAAATTTGATAGACCTGAAGGAAACTATCTTGAACGAGGCCCATTGTAGTCACTATAGTGTTCATCCGGGTGAGAAGAAGATGTACCATTCCTTGAAATCTTACTATTGGTGGGAAGGCATGAGGAATGATATTTCTGGATTTATAGAATGATGTTTGAATTTCCTTGAAATCTTACTATTGGGAGCACGTCGCTATGGATTTTGTGTCCCACTTACCTTGTTCGAACCGGGGATGTGACGCGATTTGGGTGGTGATTGACAGACTTTCTAAGTCAGCCAACTTCATTCCCTATGATGTAAAGTGTTCTATGAAGAAATGACGAGATTGTACATTGACCACGTGGTTAGATTGCATGGAGTGTTGGTATCGATAGTATTTGATAGAGATCCTAGATATACTTAAACGTTTTGGAAGAGCTTGCAGGCAGCGATGGGATCGAGATTGGCTATGAGTACCGCGTATCACCTTCAGATAGATAGCCAACCCGAGAGAACTATACATACTTTGGAGGATATGCTGCGAGCGATTGTGATGGATTTCAGTGGTGGTTGGCAGGATTCCTTATCCCTGGTAGATTTTTCGTATAATAATAGCTACTAAGTGACTATCGAAATGGCACCATTCGAAGCCTTGTACGGTAGGAAGTGCATATCATCGATTTTTTGGGAAGAATTTTGAGAAACAGTTGTCTACCCATGAGTTTGTGCAGCATATGAAGGATGAGCTTGAGTTAATTCGGAGTAGAATGAATGCTGCACAAGATCGTGAAGCAAGCTATGCTAACATAAGGCATAGGCCTTTAGAGTTTCAAGTTGGAAATCGAGTGTTTTTGTGAGTTTCTCCTTTCAAGAGCGTGATGAGAATTGTGCTCAAGGGTAAATTAGATCCTAGATTCATTGGATCGTTTGAGGTTATCGAAAGGATTGGATCTTTGCGTATCGTTTGCAGTTGCCTTCTAAGTTAGCAGCGATGCATGATGTGTTTCATGTGTCAATGTTGAGGAAATATGAGTCGGATCCTTTCCATGTATTAAGAACCGATGAAGTTGAGATAGATCAAGCTTTGAGCTATGTTTAGTATCTAGTGCGGATTCTGGACAGGAAGGAGAAACAATTGTGAAACAAGACCATTCCGTTGGTGATGGTTCAATGGATAAACCATGGTCGAGAAGAGGCTACCTGGGATGTGGAAGATAAGATGAGACAGGAGTGGCCTCATCTGTTTGAGTATGCACCGTATTGACGCAGGTAATCTTTTGCTTGCTGACTAACGTATTGAGTTATTTTAAATTCTTTGTGAGTAGTTTTTTTAGTGAGCATTGAAGCATGCTGTGTGTGGCATATTTCGGTTTTGGATGGTTTTCTGGTATTCTTTCAGTCTTGGCCCGTAATTGTGGTTTGATTTCAAGGACGAAACCCTTTTCTAGTTGGGGAGAATGTGAGGACTTGGAATTATCAAATAGTAATTAGCGATTTAATCAGATCGGAGTAATGATTAACCAAGGGAGATCTTTCAGCTTGGCAAGCTAACGGTGAAGGGAACAGCTTAGATGCATGCCGATCTAGGAAATTTGTGCTAAGCTGATATTACAAGTTGTTCAAGTTTCAGTGCAGATTATCATTGGTTTGAAGTATGGGTTTAAGCACTAATTATCTGATCTAATTGGTGATTTACAATAGATATTGTACATCTTAGGGAATTCGGGTTGAAAGGAATGAGCTATGCTGCCAGCTGGTCTCAGGTTTTACACGAGCTGGTTGAAGTGCATAGTTTCAGGTTCAGAAAAGTTAGTGACGGGCTGAGCTGGTCTTACGTACTTTACTGTACAATGTTTTGAGTTAGAACCAAGCTGTAGGAGTGATCAACTCAGCTGGGATGTAGAGCTAAGCTGTACTGATGTAGTGTGAATAGGTCCAGTGTGATCTGGTTACACTTAGAGGTTTACTGGCGGATTTTGATGTTCAACCAAGACAAACTTTGGTATGAGCTAGGTGGACAAATTAGTTATGAGCTGGACAGCATGTTTGATAACTAAGTTGGATTGTATCATGTGAACTATTTAGCGGAAGCAGTGTATTAGTGATTCAGATTAGGAGTTTTTGTGTAAGCTGTTGGCAACCTTCGGGTTTGGCATAGATCAGATCAGGCGCGAGCTGATCTTGCTAGAATAGTTCTGAGCTGAACTGCTTCATTGTGCTAGTTTGAGTTACTGTCCACGAGCTGTTTTGGGACAACAGCGTAGAGGTGATCAGCTCTGGGATTTCCGTGTGAGTGTAAGCTGGATTCAGCTTAGATATGTTCTGTGTGCTCTGAGCTGAGGGAGCAGACTTCGAGAGTTGCGTTATGCTGGTTAGAAAAAATCAGCTTGGATGCAAGCTGGTGGTGAAGCACAGTTTCAATGAGAGCTGGTCGAGGTCTCAGCTTTGGGTGAAAGTTGTTGGTAGTGGTCAGCTTTGGCGAGAGCTGGTTGTCTCTCCTGTTCTGGAGATCGTGAGCTGAACTAGATGCACTGAGCTGGAACAGTTTAGAGGCCTGCGCTGGTTTGGCTACTGTAGCTCTAAGCTGGAGAGCGTGTATATAAGTCTTGATCTTTGACCAACACTAGTTATTTTTAGAATATACATCTCCTTATCCTCTCCCAAGAGTTCCCGATAGATATCTTCCAAACCCTCCTTAAACTGTTCACCCCACCTAGTGTTCTTCAGATTGCCGTAGATTGGCCGGTAGAATTGAGTGAGGGTACCTCGGATGGAAACCCCTCTTCAAGTCCAACGTTCTTGTACCAGTTCAGAGTCGGGGGAAGGCCAGGCGATGGAAATGCTGAGGACCTGCATGAGTTAGATTTTGCTAATTTTTAGCAGATTTGAGCTCTGGTTCAGGTAATCGTGTTCTACTAGTGTTAGTTTCCGTTCTTAGCACTTTCCTTGAGCTATATAGTGCTCTGTTGGTTAGATGTAAGTGTCATGAGCTACGAGGCTTTAGGCCGTGAGATATGTACGCTTAATCAGAGCTGACTTCTTTGGTATCTTGGCAGATTAGAGCCTCCCGTGTGGTTGCAATGAGCTGCTAGCCTTTATTTGGCCAAGCAGAGTAGGGAGTGTGTGCTGCTATCAATCGTAAGCTCTGCCGAGGTATTTAGTCAAGATCTGCATAAGGTACGAATTGAGATTATATTAACAGCTTTTACATAAGCATGAGAATATTTCCAGCGTGAAATGAACTGCTGTGTAGGTGCTGTTTTGTCGTGCTGTGTACTATGTGCTGACTGTGAGCTGAGTATTCTTAGCCATATCTATGTGATGATTTCTAATCTGTTTTCGCATGATTATTATGTGATGTTTCTAAGCTGTTATTGGCTTGCATACATGCATAGAATTTTGAGCCCATTCCTTTTGATACCTGATCTTATCCAATGATGGATAGTGCTAGTATGCTGATTTTGAAATTAAATGAGGGGTGTTGGTTGGCTCCCATACCCTCGACTCCTCACTGCGAGATTGTGTCTGCCCTGAGGTCTAGTGGGTAGCTCCCACCCCCAGCAAGCGAATGGCACCAGTTGTGTTGAGCTTTGATAATTTGTGCTGCTGGTACTGCATGTGGGATGGATGGGTAGCTCCCATACTCCCATCTGCGATGTGGCCCCCGATTAACTGATTTTCTTATTTGATTATTCACAGTTGAGTTTTTTGTGCACCTTGTGTCAGCCGATGGGTCTTCGCTGCACCTTTCGTGCATTACACATCTTGAGATATTGCATGTCTTATTTGATTGTTGTTTTATGTGCGTTCTTCTTACTGAGGATTGACCTCGTTGTTTTCCCCTCATGGGGCTGCTTTGGTCATGTGTTTGGCCTTTACAGGTTCTTCAGTTAAATCAGTTGGAACGAGCGGTGCGTCAGCTGGTAGAGCCCCTTTTTGAGTCCCAGTTATGTATATTGTATCGATTCAGTTTCCCAAGGGATGCCCTGTGTTTGTTGTTCAGGTTTCCCAGGTTACTCAGCTGGTCGTGGAGTTGACCCAGCTGGAGGTGCCCCAGGAGGTGGTTAGAGTGTCCCAGTTAGCATATAGCATATATGTATCTATTCTAGTAGCCGGGGAGTGCCCTGTGCTTTGTTGTATCCAGTTGTATACTGTGGTTTGTGTATTTGATACATGATGTACTGTTGTTGATGGATCTATGACAACAGATCCAGATTGAATTTTGAATTACACAAAACTTATTATTGTGTTTCTAACAAATCTACTTAGTGTACATATTCTAGCTATCGAAGAAAGATGTCATGAAGCAGAATCTGTCCAGTCGATGGTTTACAAGATAAAGTTCACAGCTGTTTTGGCTTATTATTTAGACGGCAGCTGGATTAGCAATGGAGACGTCCAAAGTTGAGTCAGTTGTTCGTAATCAGGCGGAGGCCAATTTAGACCAGCAGCTGTGATATTCTCTTAAGGCTGGAGAAAGGTTCGAAGAAGAATATGAACAGTAGAAGTCTGGAACCAGTTGTGAAGATACAACCAGTAGCAAACCAGCTGGAGCGCTAACATGATCTAGAATCAGCGATGATGACGTCAGCATGTCTAATGGAGGAAGCTGTGATCAGCAACAATGACGTCAGCATTGCTGATTGGAAGAAATCGAGTAGCAGCGTTGATGACGTCAGCTTATCTACTGGAGGAAGCTATGAGCAGCAAATATGACGTCAGCAGCAAGCTACAGTACATTCAGCAGTTGTGCAGTGAAGCGCAAGAGCTGGATCAGTGATGATGAAGTCAGCAGTGACGTCAGCAATCAGCAGAGAGCTACAGTGCAACCAGCAGTTGGTACTTGAAGTTAGCGATAGCAAAACGATGTCGTTTGGATTAATAGATACGACAGCGTTTTGCCTTCGCGCTAAGATTCAGCAGATGCTCTTTGCGTTGATAACCACCAGTCGTAAGGTACCCGTCGCAAGGTACCAGTCGCAGAGTATAACAGTCGCAAGATGATGAACCAGTCGCAAGATACAATGCACTCAGTCGCAGGCTACAGTGTTTTGCATATCCAGTCGTATGAAATCCAGACGCAGGAAAAGCAGACGTAGTGAAGATTTGCAAACCAGTCGACAAAGAATCCAACGCAAAGAAACAGAGGAAATAACCAGTCGCAGTAGTCGAAGACACAACCAGTAGCGAATCAGTTGACAAATTATTATGAAGATTTACTAAAGCTGGATGTCAACTGCTGAGCTTATTTCAAATGTTGAAGACAACAAAAAGGCCTGCAAAAGAAAGGACACAAAGGACAATCCCTGTCGGTACTTCACAGAACACATTTGAACGGGAAGAATTGTGTTCAACGGACTTAATTTGAACAGAGGCTATTTAAGGGAGAAGTTTTGAAGGAATAAGATGATGACTGTAGCGCTGTCGCAGTAGATGTTGGTTGCACAGTGCACAAACAGTGGGAAGAAAAATAGAAGAACGAAGCAGTCGACCACCATTAGAAAGGAGCTTACTACGAGCGTCGACTGCTAAGTTCTAATTAGCTTTGGTAGAGCAAAGATGATGACTGTAGCGCTGTCGCAGTAGATGTTGGTTGCACAGTGCACAAACAGTGGGAAGAAAAATAGAAGAACGAAGCAGTCGACCACCATTAGAAAGGAGCTTACTACGAACGTCGACTGCTAAGTTCTAATTAGCTTTGGTAGAGCAACTTCCCAGTGTGTGAGATTTATTATTTCGAGAGTTGAGCGTTCACTGTAAAATCTCACACACAGATTCACTCGCACATTTTTTGAGAGTTGAGCAAAATTGATTAGCGAGTGAATCAAAACCCAAATGCAAATCAGTTCCCGTCCAAGCACGATTACGTTAAACTCTGTGTTTGTAGCCTTTCTCACATAGGCGTAAAACAAGTGATTGAGTGAACAGCCGAGGGCTGATAGAGTCTAGGAGTTCTCGCAGCTGCTGGTTGCGGGATCGGGTCTGTACACGTTGTATAGATCAAATCTTCTAGTGGAACCTTCCGAGGAGGAAGAATGGGAGACGTAGGACATTGAAGTCCGAACTTCCATAAACAAATTGATTGAGTATTGTATTCTGTTATTCATTCAGCACTTTCATATTTATTTAGCACGCATACATAGTTTTCACACACGCACAGTCAAACAGTTTTCTAACAGAAATCTGTTTGCATTGTTTTAAAATATTATGATTCAGTTCTGGTGTTTTCCGCATGATTTTAATTCATACCAGATATGTCTCCGGTGCTCTGTTTTTAGTGTTCAAGAACCAGAGGTATTGCACCTCCTGCTTATGAGAGCAGCGCGCAAAATTTTTAATCCTCTATTTAAGCAGCGCTGCTAAGTTCCTTCATTTGAAATCGGGACCAACAGTTGTACTGTGTGATTTTAAACTGGAATATTTTGAGTATTGCAGTATTTTAAATTAAGTTTGTATCAGTCAGGCCAAAAGCGAAAATTTAGCCACTATTTTAAATGCTTCCGCTATTGTTTGCATGGTTAAACTCTGTGTTTGTGCACGAGGCCTGACATTTTTGATATCAGAGCTTAAGCTGGAATAATCTCAATTTCTTTTAATCACACTTGAGTCTAGGCACAGTGTTGCTTGTTGCATGTGCATGACTATGTGATTTGTTTGATTATGTGATATATTTGTTGCTGTTTGACCTTACCCTCTTAGTGCCTTCGTAGATGCCGCCTAGACGTAGGGGTAGAGGTAGAGGGATGTTTTAGGAAGAATCAGAGGGTCAGAACGAGGAAGTGCGGCTTAGTATTCCCCGTCGTGGTCGTGATATAGATTGAGGTTGAGGTAGATGAGCTGGTAGCCCGTGTGGACGACATGGAACTGGTGATGGCAAGGTTTCATCGGATGAACCCTCATATGTTTAACGGTGATTAGTCTAGTTCCGATGCGGATTCCTGGTTGCAGCACATTACCGGGTTGTTTGACCGTGTCAGGTATGATGACGAGAGTAGGTTGAGTTTGGCTACGTTTCA
The DNA here is from genome assembly GCA_001598015.1 of Dorcoceras hygrometricum. Classification (NCBI taxonomy): domain Eukaryota; kingdom Viridiplantae; phylum Streptophyta; class Magnoliopsida; order Lamiales; family Gesneriaceae; genus Dorcoceras; species Dorcoceras hygrometricum. The sequence goes on from KV008257.1 coordinate 116,395, forward strand.
GTTGAGGAGAGGTGTCGAGCGTTGGTGAGAGGCGCTTCGAGGACTCTAGAGGAGACAGGTGTAGGGATCACGTGGAACAGATTTTGTACTGCCTTTCGTCAGGAGTACGTTCCAGATTCCTTTGTGAACGCCAGGGAGCGTGAGTTTGATAACCTGGTGTAGGGGTCTATGTCCGTGGGAGAGTATGCCCGGAGATTTTCTTCTCTTCTTGCGTATGTTCCGCATGTCTCTGGCCGTGAGAGGACAAAGAGGAACAAATTCTTGGAGGGGCTTAATGAAGAGTTGTATTTTTTGGTGTTGGCGGGTGTTAGGATAAAATTTAGAGTTTTGGTGATAACAAAATAGGACAAGTTATTCTTGGATAATCAGACGATGAAAACAGTAAGAAAGGATCCAGACGACAGGGTTGTTGGTGATATTCAGACGCAGGGAACAGTGCATCAGACGCAAGTATTTGAGTGTTAGTGTAAAGACTGCAAAACGACAGCGTTTGAATAAGCCAAAACGACAGCGTATTGAAATCAGTCAACCAGACGAGAGCTACAGTAATTTGTTGAACCAGTCGTAGGACAGGACTTTGGAACCAGACGCAAGCTATAGTGCTTTAGAAACAGTCGCAGTCTACAGTGGATTACATAACCAGACGCAATATATAGTAATCCAGACGCAAGCTACAGTGCTTTAGAAACAGTCGCAGTCTACAGTGGATTACAGAACTAGACGCAAGATATAGTAATCCAGACGCAAGAGACGAGAGCTACAGTATTTAGTTGAACCAGTCGTAGGACAGGACTTTGGAACCAGACGCAAGCTATAGTGCTTTAGAAACAGTCGCAGTCTACAGTGGATTACAGAACCAGACGCAATATATAGTAATCCAAACGCAAGCTACAGTGCTTTAGAAACAGTCGCAGTCTACAGTGGATTACAGAACTAGACGCAAGATATAGTAATCCAGACGCAAGTTACAGTGCTTTAGAAACAGTCACAGTCTACAGTGGATTACAGAACCAGACGCAAGATGTAGTAATCCAGACGCAAGCTACATTAAAGAAGTTTGACTAGTCGTTGGGTAATCCAGACGCAGTTACGTGGCTTTATCAGTTGATGGTTTGTAGAACCAGACGAGAGCTATAGTGTTATATTTAACCAGTCGAGAGTTTTTAGCAAAACGATGTCGTATGGATAAGTTAAAACGTCAGCTTTTTAACTAACCAGTCGTTGGATTTAATAAAGAACCAGTCGCTGGAAAAACGCACGTGGTATAAAGGAAACCATTCGGTGCATACATTTAAACATTTTCCAATCGCAACATTGCAAACGATGAAGGAGCTAGTTAAGATAAAGAATTCCAGGCGCAAGTTCAAATTGATTCAAATACGATTGTATACTCAAAATGGAAAAGATATGTAGAATCGTACAATTTCCTGGAATTGAGGAGACAGCGTAGGTACTATTTTGGGTAAATAGTACGATTTATAGAGGCCGTTTTTCAATGTTTGCATAAAAATGGTATACGACAAATTGGCTTTGTCAATGGGAAATTTACCTTTTAGTGGAGCAGGTTTTACGGCGTACAATTTTCACAAAGATTCAAACGGGATTTATTTTCCTTTGAAGCATTTATGACCGTTGGACAAAGCCTATAAATACCTGAAGCTGGATTGAATAAACATACTTCACTATTGTCAGGCCTCGTGCTCTCAACAGATAAACACATGCGGAAGCTATCAAAAAGTGGGTAAAATTTTCGCTTTTAGGCCCAACGGTTTTAAACGTACAATTTAAAATACAACAATACTTAAAATAAGTTTCCAGTTCAAAACAAACAACAACAAAGCATACATAAATACAACATGTATCAAACTCCCCTATGGGTACAACAACAAAGCGCAGGGCATCCCCCTGGCTAACTGATACATATTTAATATAAGTATGCTATATGCAATCTGATAGGCCCAACGGTTTTAAACGTACAATTTAAAATACAACAATACTTAAAATAAGTTTACCAATTCAAAACAAACCACAACAAAGCGTACATAAATCCAACATGTATGAAACTCCCTATGGGTACAACAACAAAGCACAGGGCACCCCCTGGCTAACTTGATACATATTTATATATATGCTATACGCTACTGGGACACACTAGCCACCTCCTGGGGCACCACCAGCTGGGTTGAAACCACGACCAGCTGTAGAACCTGGGTTTCCTGAAAACAATACAACAAAGAAACAAACCAAGCCCCGGAGGGACATGGGGTCAAACCCCAGTACGGAGAGCAACTATAAAACAGCAATAAACAGCAAGGAATAAATTGCAGATGCTATGCATGAGACTCCAAAGAACAAAGGGGAAACTTGACACACAAGGGAGCTAAGGAACACAAACTTAGCTCCAAGAAACCTCGACAATGTACAGTGGCCACGGGGTGAGTTCACAGTGTGGTAGTGAGCCACTCGCCATGA
>KV008257.1:135343-155427 GCA_001598015.1 Dorcoceras hygrometricum
TTGGTAGGGAACATTGTGATGTTCTGAGCATGCAGATAGATAGTGACCTGGTGATCTATCGAACTACCCTCGTTCGGACTTTCCAAGTGGTTACCATTTGTCGAGTGGATAAGTCCGAGGTCTTGGGTGTACTGATTAGTCCTCACGACTCGAAACGTCATTGAGACTCTACATGATAGGCGTCTCACTTTGACGCGTTTGCCGACTCACTTGGAGTCAAAAGGCATCGGGTTTGGGTGAGACCCCGATGCATGTAGGAGTCGATGCATCGTTGTCGAGGATTCACCGCTCGCAGACATGCGTGAATATCCTATGCTATCTGAGGGGATATAGTGTATAAATCTCTGGCCAGAGTACTAGAAGTGTTTTAGGTAAATGTGTTTACCTAGTTACACTCGTGATGTCACTATTCGATCTCCAAGATGTATGCATAATTATCGGATCTATAGCGACTCTCGATTTACCAATGGTCGTTGATCTGATCGGGATATATGGATTGAAAGGACCGTACTGTACGCTAACCACGACCGACTGGTTCTTGCAGGCACTATCAGTGATACCTAGGGGATCATTGGGCGATGTTGCTAGACGCTTTGCCATGATCCGTTGGGAAAGTCCGGAATTGTGATTCCGGAGCCACAATGGTTGTGGGCCCACGGCTAGCTGTATCCCTGAACCATTGAGGGTCACACAAGTACTAGATTCGAGATTCCCACACGGATACTCAGCTCAATGTGTTGAGCACGAGAAGAGGATTTCGGGAAGTGCGACTTCCTAAAAGTCAACAGGGGTCAAACCGGGGTTTGCCGCTGTTGAGGGGCAAAACGGTCTTTTTGCACTGGGGTTCTGAAAAATGGTTTTTCAGATCATATTATTCAGTTTTGGAAACTGAGTCGTTCGGTCAGATCTGATCGGCGATCGGAGTTACGATGAAGTCTCGGTGGTGGAGATGAACTGAATGTTCACTGTTGGACCGGGGCCCGTTGGGCCGGTCCAATTCCAACACTTATTCTATTTAAATGTATTAAGAGACTTGATTACACATAACTCTCACAACTTAACCTAACCCTAGCACTAAAGCCGCCGCCTCCCTCTCTCAAACAAGCCGCCGCCGCCGCCGCCCACGCGCCGCCGCCGCCGATCTTCGCCGGAAATTTGTTTTCGGCCAATTCGACGTAACCCTAGCACTAAAGCCGCCGCCTCCCTCTCCTCAAACAAGCCGCCGCCGCCGATCTTCGCCGGAAATTGTTTTCGGCCAATTCGACGAGGAGAATCCGTTCGTGCTGGTCTCATCAGTGCTTCTAGTGCAGCCTGACGAAGGAGTCTCGGTTCTGGTCGTGGACCGGATTGGCGATTATCTACCGCAATCTACCGAGAAGAGCCGGGTTCTTGTAATTCCGGTTGGGGCCAGGCACAAGTGCCAACAAGGTATTCGTTTTGAACGCCCTATGTATGACGATTATTGAATTGTTGTTTTTCGTATTGATCGTCTCCCGGCCTCTATTCTTTTGTTCTTCCACTGCCTTGCCGGGGGGCGGATCCGGATCCCCAACAACGTCAACAGCCGAAGCAGAGTATCTCGCTGCAGGCATTTGTTGCGCTCAAATCCTCTGGATTCAATATCAATTGAAGGATTACGGCATTGATGCTTCCGAAGCTCCTATTTTCTATAACAACACTAGTGCAATAGCGATTACCCAGAACCCTGTGCTGCATTCAAGGACCAAACACATCGACATCAGGAATCACTTTATAAGGGACCACGTGCTAAAGAAGGACGTCCGGTTGGAGTACGTGTAGACGGAGCAACAAGTTGACTGACATCTTCACCAAACCTCTGCCAGACGCTAAGTTCTCTTATGTTAGAAATATTTTAGGTCTCCTTGAATTTCCTTGATTGTATGTGCACTAACAGTTGCAGGTTGTTAGCCATCGCTTAACTCAGTTGCAAGTCATGTGTTCAGGGGGAACAGTATACAACCAGCTGAGGGAAGTATTTTGTGTTGAGAGTATACCAGTCGCAGAGTATACCAGTCGCGGTAAGGACCAGTCGCAGTGGGAACCATGATCTGGATTGTTAAATGTGACGTCATCTGAATATGTTGCGTCTGGACACTCAGATGTTGCATATATACAGTCGATACTTATTTGTGACCAGATCTTGCCTTCCTTGCGACACATTAAAAACCAGATGCAAGGTTATTACACCAGACGCAGCATTTGTGACTTAATATTTTTTGGCGTGCTTTTTCTACGATTAAAATACTTCTTTTGCAAATCTCCTTTGAAAATATTCTATTCGACTAAAACTTATTGAAAAATCTTTTCCTCTGTTAAAATTTTTGAAAATCTTTTACAAAAATAGTACGCGTCGCTCGATGACTGACACGTGTCTTTGTCATCATTCCAAAAGTCACATCTACACCGTTCCCAATTTTTTGACTTTTTGTATTCCATATATATAACGGCGTCCAATGTTCATTGTTCCTCACCTTGCAAACATAACTCTCTCGTACTATTGCTCTCTTTCTCTCTTTGCGTGCTTTCTTTGCAGAAGCCCTACTCGCAAATCTTTTTGCTCTCAATCTAAATCTTAATGGCATCTTCATTGATCAGTAACAGCCACCACATTGATTTCGACGCGGTTTTCGGGATGGAGGATAATGATTTGGTTCAAATGTTTGAATCGCTCATAGCGACCGGATTGAAAAATTTTCTGGGATGTCCGGCCGTGTTCAACAAAGCCGCACTAACAGAGTTCTTCGCAAATAGTTCAGTTAGAGAAGATGGGTTGGTGGTCAGTACTGTGAATGGGGTTACAGTGGAGATTTATGAGGAAACTTTTGCCGCAACGTTTGAACTACCAGTAGAGGGGCTGACAGATTTATCAGACGTGCCCAAGAATCTGGTGTTCGATGCACGCAGTCTCTTCTCCATATCCAAGGAACAAGTAAGCATTTCTTGTCTGAAGAAGGCAATGAAAATTCAATATCGTCTGTTGCATGATATTTTGGCCAAAACAATCTATGTCAAAGTTGGGTCATTTGATTCTGTGACCCGTGACAGATTTATGCTAATGACAGCTATCACGTTTGACGTGAAAATAAACTGGAGCAGTCTTTTATTTGGTGTTCTAAGGGAGATGGTAACCCCTGGTTCGCGGCAGGCGAAGGGTTACGCAATTCAGATTTGTGTACTGTTGAGGAATGTGCACGGATTGGAGCTGGGTGAATCAAAAACATTTCCCGTTCACAGAGTGTTGAATGAGAAAACTGTGCACCGATATGTTGTCATTAATGACAAACTTGGAGGAGAAGAGGTTGTGGATGAACCAAAGGTCAAGCGCACCCCTGCAAAGAAGAAGGGTGTAACAAAGAAGCAACCAGTGGCTGGTGATGCTGAGGTGGCCCCAATTTTCAAGAAGAAGAGGATCACCAAGGGAAAGCCAGTTGCCGCTAAAAGATTACCGGTTGAAGAACCAGTTGGTGTTAGCACTAAGTTTGAACAACCAGTCGTGGAGGTTGCGACTGGTGAACGAGAACCAGTTGGGGGATTAGGAATTGCATCCATTGCTGAGGCTACGACTGGGGATGCAGACGCAGCTATTGAACAAGTCCTTGCTCAACTGGACTTAGTCATTAAGGATTCAGATGTTGAAAGAGGTGATAGGATTGAAACTTGGTTTGATAGGGCTTTCGATGAAGAATTTGCGACTGCGGATCAAGAGAACCAAGATTCCGAGGATGAAATAGATTTTGATGTATACAATCAAGAACTGTCAGTGTTTGATGAGACAAGGACAGTACCAGAAGCTGGTGGCAGCAAAAGTTTTGGTGATGATAAGGCTGGTGAGAAAGCAATTGGCAGCACGCACAGCACTGAGGAGCACATGTCCATTGACGATCTATGGATGCAAATCTCTGAGGACATGATGTTGCCGTCTGTTACTGCCGCAGAGATTACTAAGATACGGATTGGTGAATCTATAAACATTCATGAGGTTCAAGAACGCTAGCTGTATTATGCCAGTCTTCCCCGCATTTCAATACATGATAAAGGGAAAGAAATACTGGAAGAAGTTGAGCCTATAAGAGGGAATCCAGCAAGGGAAACCGTGGAGTTGATCTGTGGAGATGTGGATTTTCTCGTTCAGTTGCAAGATCGGGTTATGAAATACGTTGTAGAATTCTTTCATTCTTTTTCTTTAAATAAGTTACCTGATCTTGATAGTTTGAAGGCTTTGAAAGAGAGGGAGAAATTAATGTTGGAATGGGCGGAAACCGATTCACTGGCAATGGCTGTTAGGAGGAGAGTATATATTCTTGCCAAATATAGAGAAATGCTGCTCAAGAAGTTTGTTGAATTTCATCGTAAGTATTACACTCCTGGCCAGCCGTGGACAGCTACAGCCTCTAAATTATTGATCTTCTGTCTGTTGCCCATTCGAAATCACTTGAGGATCTGATCGCACAGCAGAAAGAGCAGGGCCTACCTATCGAGCAACCATGCACTTCTAAGGTTCTTGATACATCTGTAGGTAGTGGTGCTGTCCTAGCGCAATTTTACTCTATGGCCAAGTCCACTTGCTGGGTGAGGCCATTGGTTTTGATTGATGGGGTGTGTCAGGGCAATGATTTCTTACGGAGCAGTTGTAAGTTGTCATTGTTTGTAAATAGGAAGAAACTTCCAAAGTCTGAGGTTAAAGAAGAGTTTGTCCTTCACTGCTATCTGATTGAACCAGTACAATATTGGGGAGCTGCCCCTTCTTTAATCAAAACATGGGGATGGGCTAGAGTATGTACAGTGATTATCCGCTACAGTATGTTTGGTTGTTTACGGCCGGTTTTCCGAGAGATAGTTGTGTATAATTTAGGTGTTGAGAGAATTCCAGACTACCTTCTTAGTGATTTTCAGAAGGGTGTATGTACAGATACATTTGTTGGATTTTTCAGTGGTTCTAGTGTACAGACAGACTCAGAGATTGAGCTAAGCTCTTCAGATGGTGATACAGTTTATCGTTCTCCCTCACCAATTTTGCAAGAGATTGATTCTTTTGAAGAAAATTTACAGTTTGACTTAGGACCAGTTGTTTCTACTAATGCACTGGAGGAGCAATTGTATTATGTTGAGAGTCCAGAGTCTCCTCCACCTATTCCTCAGTGACAAGAGTCTTCTAGTTCGTCCAGTCATTCTCAAAAGAATTTTGATACCACTGATATTCCCCTGGATGACACTGCCGAGGCTCAGACTTCGCTCCCAGCTGCTACTATTGAAGCAATCGATGATCTTTGAGCTTTCATACTACAGCGCATTGATGATTCTAACAGTGCGATACTATCTAAGCTCCATACGCTTGAAAGAGGCCTTCGAGACGCTCTGCACGATCAAGATGACAACGCACGAAAATTGATTAACAGTGTTTGTCAAGATGCCCATACTATAAGTGAAGTCCAGAAAATTCACTTAAATGATGTAAAGAAAATTGTGTTGGCACAGGGTGTCACTGCTGGTGCAGATTCACTTGAAATCAAAAAGGAGTTCAAAGAGATTGATGCTAAGATTAATTCGTTGGATGGGCAGGTTGCTGCTATCAGAAATGAGCAATTGGAATTCCAAACAAAAATAGCAGCAGATATTCTGAGCCTCTCCACCCAAATTGGCGATCTCGTCGACCACATTCGTAGCGGTGATGCCAAAAAGGGGGAAGGAAGCAGCAGCCGCCGCCTTCTACCTACTCCTGTTCATCATAGTGAAGGAACTAGTGATGCTGTGAGATTAATGGAGCCTACACAGGCAGATATTGACAATGCAAACAGAGCAGTTCTGGAGAGAATGAGGAATGAGAATTCTTTGCGTGCTGAAAGAGAAAGAGACAGGGCAAGGAGAGAAAGAAGGCTGAGTAGGAGTGGAGCATATAAGAGGAGAAGAGGTTATTAGTTAAGTTAGAACTTGTACAAATCTTTTGTACTTGTACTTAATCTTCAATCAATGGAATTTTTGCGTTCTAGCAGTTCGTGTGCAATTTACTTTTGCATATTTATTTATCTCGGCTGCTAGGTTTTGTCATCACCAAAAAGGGGGAAATTGTTAGGATAAAATTTAGAGTTTTGGTGATAACAAAATAGGACAAGTTATTCTTGGATAATCAGACGATGACAACAGTAAGAAATGATCCAGACGACAGGGTTGTTGGTGATATTCAGACGTAGGGAACAGTGCATCAGACGCAAGTATTTGAGTGTTAGTGTAAAGACTGCAAAACGACAGCATTTGAATAAGTCAAAACGACAGCGTATTGAAATCAGTCAACCAGACGAGAGCTACAGTAATTGTTGAACCAGTCGCAGGACAGGACTTTGGAACCAGACGCAACCTACAGTGCTAGAAACAGTCACAGTCTACAGTGGATTACAGAACCAGACGCAAGATATAGTAATCCAGACGCAAGCTACAGTGCTTTAGAAACAGTCGCAGTCTACAGTGGATTACAGAACCAGACGCAAGATATAGTAATCCAGACGCAAGCTACAGTGCTTTAGAAACACTCGCAGTCTACAGTGGATTACAGAACCAGACGCAAGATATAGTAATCCAGATGCAAGCTACAGTAAAGAAGTTTTACTAGTCGTTGGGTAATACAGACTCAGTTACGTGGCTTTATCAGTTGATGGTTTGTAGAACCAGACGAGAGCTACAGTGTTATATTTAACCAGTCGAGAGTTTTTAGCAAAACGATGTCGTATGGATAAGTTAAAACGTCAACGTTTTAACTAACCAGTCATTGGATTTAATGAAGAACCATTCGCTGGAAAAACGCACGTGGTATTAAGGAAAGCAGTCGGTGCATACATTTAAACATTTTCCAGTCGCAACATTGCAAACGACGAAGGAAGTTGGAGCTAGTGAAGATAAAGAATTCCAGGCGCAAGTTCAAATTGATTCAAATACGATTGTATACCCAAAATGGAAAAGATATGTAGAATCGTAGAATTTCCTGGAATTGAGGAGACAGCGTAGGTACTATTTTGGGTAAATAGCACGATGTACAGAGGCCGTTTTTCAATGTTTGTATAAAAATGGTATACGACAAATTGGCTCTGTCAATGGGCAATTTACCTTTTAGTGGAGCAGGTTTTACGGCGTACAATTTTCACAAAGATTCAAACGGGATTTATTTTCCTTTGAAGCATTTATGACCGTTGGACGTAAGCCTATAAATACCTGAATCTGGATTGAAGAAACATACTTCACTATTATCATCGCGGTCACGCTGTCAAAATACTCCCAGAGCTTTCTATCTGTTGAATATATTCAAAAAGCTCACAAGACTCGAAGAACATTACTGTTGATATTCATAGATAAACATTCGAGTCTATTCTCTTGTTCAATCTTTTGAATCGAGTTTCTGTGTTTATAAACCAGAGAAAATTTACAGTACTTATAGAGTTGTATTCATTGATTATATCATTTGATTCTGTAAAGAACGTGCTCTTTAAAGCCGTTCAAAATATTATTCATCACTTTTAAACCAGCAGCTGCGTCTGCGTATATTGTTGTGGAGATACTAGGAGTTCATACAACCAGAGAAAATTTACAGTACTCATAGCATTGTATTCTTTGTTAAATCATTTGAGTCTAACAAACGCTTCTCAAAAAGTCGTTTGAAATATTTGATAAGTGTTGTAAACCAGCAGCTGCATCTGCGTGGATTGTTGTGGAGATACTAGGAGTTCATACAAGTGAGGCTTGTGTGATCGGGTGTCTGCAGAAGGACTATGTGCATCAAATCTTCTAGTGTATCCTTCCTGAATAAGGAAGAAGGGGAGACGTAGGATATTAATTTCCGAACTTCCAGAAACAAACTCTTGACCCTACTCTTTACATTTACGCACTTATTTATTTTTAGCTTGCATTTCACAAATTAATCGGCTTCATTCCACACTCTTTAGTTAGCCGAGAGATTTGCATTTAACTGAGATAAGCAGCGCGTGTAAAACGTTTTTGAAAAGAATTTGAAAAGTTTAAAATCGAAGGAGTTCATTCAACACCCCCCCCCCTTCTGAACTCATGTACTTGTTTTGATCCTATTTTTGGGACCATCAGCGGGTTCACCGACGAGTTATGCAGATGCGGTGGACAAGGCTATGGATATTGAGGAACTGCAGAACCGTAGGTATCGTGTTAGGCCTCAAGTGGTGCAAGGTAACCTTCCCGTGGTTTCGGGGGTGCAACCTTCCCAGTCTGTGTAGTCATCCTAGCCGCCCCAGCAGCAGCAAGTAGCCCAACAGTCTGGACACCAGAGGTTTATGCCTCGTGGTTGTCAGTTCAAGAAGAAGTCATGTTCTAGTTCTTCTGGCTCGGGTAGTTCTAGAAGCGGTAGTTCCAAGGTCGAGTTTTGTGGCCAGTGTGGAGGAAGGCATCCCACAGCGTAGTGTGTAGGTGTGCAAGGTTCGTGTAACATTTGTGGACAGTATGGACACTTTGCGAGAGTGAGTCCTTTGGCTGGATCTCAGCATACTGCCCCCCACCACAGGGTCGATGTGGATCGTCTAGAGGTCGTTCTTTTCCAATTCAGCAGCAGAGGTTGGGAGACTCTTGGTTTAGGCCATTTCAGCAGCCTGGTCCTTCGCGGTTTGGACAGTCTTCCCAGCCCCAGTTTTCAGGACCTCATTTTGCCTAGGTGAATGCCATGACGAGGGAGCAAGCAGAGGGCACGCCAGGAGGAGGAGTGATCGCAGGTACTTGTTTTATCTTTGATTTTCCTGCGTGTGTGTTGTTTTATACAGGAGCTCACATTCGTTTATTGCTGATGCATTTGAGGTTGAGCATGGATTGCATACCACTGTTTTGTGTGATGTGTCTGTTGCGACTCCTGTCGGCGCGAGACTGTACTCTCAAGAGGTTTTGTTGAATGGCATTCTTAGGTAACGCCCGAAAAATCCATAAATCCACGAGTTATTTAATTTTATTTTGAAGGGATTTAACTGTTATTTTCTGTCCGTTTATTATAGCAGCTGTCTGGCCTCGTGCTCATATCAGAGTAAAAACACACAAACACATGCGGAAGCTATCAAAAAGCGGGTAAAATTTTCGCTTTTGGCCCGACGGTTTAAAACGATATAATTTAAAATAGTGCGATACTCAAAATATATCCAAGTTTGTAAAAACAACCAAACGCAGTTGTCAACCAACAACAACACAGTATATCAATACAACAACAATAACATGTATCAGACTCTAACGACATAATACAACAACAAAGCGCAGAGCATCCCCTGGCTAACAGTACTGATACATATAAGTATGCTATACGCTACTGGGATACTCAACCACCTCTTGGGGCACCACAGGCTGGATTAAAACCACGACCAGCTGTAAAACCTAAGTTTCCTGAAAACAACACAAACAAGGAAAACAACCAAGCCCCAGAGGGACATGGGGTCAAACCCCAGTATGGAGAGCAGCTATAAAACAGCAGTGAACAGCAAGAATAAAATGCAGATGATATGCATGAGAAAGGAGACAACAGCTCAACGGAAACTGCAACAGAATATGTGGCCATGGTGAGGGTAGGACATGTGGGTGCTACCCACTCACCCCTACTCGCCCACCCTTACCAGATGCATCAACACCCATCCTATGAACTGTGGTAGCTAGCCACTCGGCGCATAGGGGAAATGAGAGTGCGGAATCTCCGCTCGCCCTCGCATCCTAGGAAGAAAACAAAGAAGCAACAACGACAAAAGGCAATGGCTGCCACGACTGAAATGGAATGTCATGCGTGTAAGCAACATGCTGGAACATAAGCATATAAACATATGCAACACAGCAATTAAACACAATAAGCATACACAATCCTCAACCAGGACAACAACCAAGCACGGCAATCCAACACAGCCATCTCGCAATTCATCCAAGCCAAGTTCCACGCTGAATTACAAGCTCAATATCCGTACCTCTTAATTTGCACAACGATTACCAAAATTCAAGCCTGGAAAATCCGGTCCGAAGCGTGCTAATCAATTCACGCCCAGCCTGAAATCTGAACGCACAACACACGCACAACAAATCAGATCTCACGGCCTTTCACTACAAAACACACGGCCAACTCCTAAAATTCATGGCTGGAATTAAACACTAAATCCAATAACTAATCTCAACAATACCACTACGAAGGGAGTTCAAAACAAGGCCAAGGACCAGGTCTCAACACAAATTCGAAAGGCTACCTGCGACCAAGCAACAAACGGCCGAATCACAGCATCTTCGAGCTTTCGTTCCAGCCAACTACAGCCTCCAAATTGGGTACGAGATGAAAGAGCTTTCCGAGAGGAGTCCAAAGCTACCACGAACGTGAAACACGGTGGCCGAAATCAACGGGAATCACTGGATAAAATCTACGGTGAACAGTACCCAAGGTTTTGAGAAATAGAGAAAGAAGGTCGAGAGAATTTGCTAAGTATGGATTCTGTTTCCTCAATAATGGAAGGCCAACGCTTTCAATATATACACGCGAGAAGTCTGAATAAAATGCCCACCGACAGAAACAGCTTTCAAGACTTCTAAACGCACAACAGATTCCACAAAATCCAACGCATGCGCTAAACAATGCTCAAACCCCAAAACGACGTCGCTCCTAGGCCACGGAGAAGTCTGATTTTTAACCTAAATCGCGAGAGGAATCTGAACAAAATACGCTAAAAGATGGAAAGAACGTTATCACTAAAACGACGTCGCACAAGGACACGGTGAAATCTGTAAATGCTAACACTACCGCGGAGAAGTCTGGACAACAAGCGTTAACGCTAAACGTTGCCTAAATCAACAGATCTCATCCCACGCGACCAGATCTCTCACGTTAGCTCAAAACGGCATCGCACCATTTAAACTAAACGGCGACGTATCGCATAACGCCCACGCCTAACAGATTTCACCCGCGTGCATCAGATATCACCACAATGCTAAGCCTAAACGACACCGTATTCACTTATTTAAACGGTAGTGTTTCACACCATATAGCGCACAGATCTCTCCTACACAAGACGTCCAGATCTCACAAAAACGACGGCGTATCAAGCCCTCTCGCTACAAAACACGCAGCAATCTCTAATCGCCCAGATCTCACCTCTCGCCGAACAGATTTCTCACAAACCCGAGCATATCTCTCAAACCAGATTTCTCATTAAAATCTCGAAAATACCAAAATTTCTAGATTTGTTCAAAATGCTATTTCTGACCCGAAAATAAAACCAAACTTCCAAACAGAGATCTGAACCACCAGAAATCTCCAAAAACTGATTAATTCCAAGAATTAAAACAAAAATTTGACTAAATAAAAGTCCTCTTGGCCGTAATTTTGACTTAAAACAAAAAACAAATATTAGGTCCATAAAATCATTAAAAGTTTGACTTAAAACATTTGACCCAATATTCTTAAATTGGACCTAAAACTTTAAAATTAAAATGATTAATTCCAAGAATTAAAACAAAAATTTGACTAAATAAAAGTCCTCTTGGCCGTAATTTTGACTTAAAACAAAAAACAAATATTAGGTCCATAAAATCATTAAAAGTTTGACTTAAAACATTTGACCCAATATTCTTAAATTGGACCTAAAACTTTAAAATTAAAATATCCGATCCTGAAATAAAATAATTCAGACCAAACTTAAAATTTTGACTCGACCATCAACTAACCGAACCGATCCAATTGCAACGACCCACGGCCCAACCACATCGGCCCATGCATCGCAACCCTAACCTAGCCGCCTACACCACCACGCGACCACACCAGCTTCTCCCTTCGACCGCACTGCTCCGACGCCCATGACCGGAGCCCCACCGACTGGACCACCCCCAGGTCCAGTCGGTCCCTCTCAACCGAACCACGGTTCCCACTAAGTCTACAACCCCCACGGTCGTCTTATGCAAGTGGCCAACTGAGATCAGCTCTTCGAACACGATCACACGCCTTGACCCTTGGCTCAAACTTGGTTGAGCCACCTTATTCTCATCCATGGACGGCCACTAGACAGCCTAGACTCAATCCTTAGCCCCTTGAACAGTCCATGACCAATGCAAGATAAGAAACGGATCAAACATGTAATAAAAACAATGAAACATGCATGGATCTCAAATGTTATGCATAGATCAATTCAAATCACATACAATTCATGCAATTGTTAATTAAAAATAGTATAATATGGCATAAATGCTGAGAAAATGAGAGATATAACATGCCTTGACTGAAGATTATGGAAGAGATACGTGTTACGGGAACGGGGGACTCGAGATCGGGACAAACCACCTTGAATCACACCAAAAAATTGACAAAATCGAGCTTGAGGAGAGGGAGGTGGTGACATGAAGGTGAGGTAGAGGGGAAGGGAGGAGGAGGCTAGGGTTGAAAGAATGAGTGTGTACCCAAATGACCCCTCAAATGATTTAATTAAGAACATAATAGAATTTTTCAATACTAACCCTCCACTAATTTAAAATGTTGAGTTAAACTCTAAACATAGGCTTAGAATCTTAAATTTTCGTAATATATTGCCTCCTAAATTTTAGAATATAAGAAAGTCCATTAAAACAGTCTGTGTAGGCGAAAAAAGGGTTACCATCAGCTAATAATCATAAAAGCTCATTTTTCGGAAATTGCTGCTTAAAAATAATAAATTTTGCTCTTAAAATCTGAGGGTATAAAAATTTCAAATTGTAACGCCTAGAAATCCTGATTACGTGGAAATGAGTGCATGACTAGGGGGAAAATTATTTTACAAAACTATTTGCTATTTTTTGTGATTTATTTATGGTTTTAATGTTGCATGATATGCATGTATGCTTTTTAGCCTGTTTGATTTCCAGACACGTGGACGAGACTAGGGACGACCGAGATGAAAATTATTTGATATTTTTAAGCCCTTATATTTTTAAAAGCAAATTTATTATTTTTAAGCAGTAATTTCTTTTTATGATTATTTTTGAAGAGAACCCGTTTTTCGTATATACTGGTTGTTTAACGGACTTTATGTATTTCAAAATTGGGGAGGCCTTTCATTACAAAACTTAGAGATTTTAAAGCCATGTTTAAAGTTTTAATTAACATTTCAATTTAGTGAAGGGTTAGGATTGTGAAGCTTCGGTCATGGGTAGTTCATGGGGCTAGGGTTTGGTTCAAGGGTGGTCTAAGTAGTTAGTCCATCGAGTTAAGATCACGTAGGTCCAAACATTAAGTGATTTAGTCAATGAATGAATTAGTTACGAATTTTATGATCATCACGTGTCCTGGATTATCGTCTGTGCGCGACAGTAGAGTTGTTGGGGTCGGGTAAGTCGTTTTATGCAGTCTGAGTGGTCACTGTTGATTTTAGGAGATATCCCATTGAGTTAGGGTCACGTAGGTTGAAATGGGAGCGATTTGGTCGAGGAACGAATTAGTTATGAATTTTATGGCTATCATGTGTCCTGGTTGCAGCGTGCACGCGGGAAGTGGGTTTGCTGGCATCGGGTAGGTCATGTCCTGAATTTGTTTTGAGTCTTATTTGTTACAGTGACTTGTAATTGTGTTAGGGTTACGTGGATCGAAACGGGGAGTGATTTGGTTAAGAAATGGATTTTTAATGATTTTGACCGTTTTCTCACTCGTAGTGAGCCTCGTCGGGTCATTTTTTGAAAATTAATATTTCGAGTCTTAGGGGCTACCAAAGTTCGTGGATGATTTTATTTGATATTTTAAGCATATTTTAAGATGTTTCCAAGATTTTTTAAAATTTATTTGATTTATGATATTTAGCGTATTGGACCGAATATTTTAAAATCAAAATTTTAAAGTCAAATTCCTTTTATTTATTGGTCTAATACTTTTATCAGATTTTAAAGTCAAATTTTTGTCAAATTTTAATTTTTGATTTTAAAGTAAAGGACTGAATATATAAATTTTTTAAAGTTATTGGGTCAAGTCATGTTTAGAGTTAAGTTTAATTTTAAGGTTAATTCTAGGCTTTTAGGCTTAGAAGTAGTGGGCCAGGTATCTGAACCAGTCATTGATCAGAGTAGAAGATGTAGAAGCCTGTGAATATATATATTTAATTATATATATAGTATGTTATGTATACGAATATGAAAATGTTTTAAATGAAAGAATTAAATAAATATTGACGGTCTAAGATTTTAAATTGCATGTTTATTAAATGCATGCATCATGAGATTTTATGAAACGTCAAAGGCATGTTTTAAAGGAAAACCCGAGGGATTGAAGTGATTTATGGCAAGTTTAATGATGGGAGCTAATCGGGATATCGGACCTGAGGATCCCCTGTTTTAATGTATTACGAGCCTATGGTCCATCTGATCATGATATGGTGAAGAGGCATAGAGGTGTGTGGGATCCTGAGGTAAGATTGGGGGTGAACTGCACCGCTACGTACGTTGATTCTTTCGATTGATCAATCATACCCCGCTCACACTTCACTCATATGACTCATATGTTTTTATGTTACGTTACGTCGTGCCTTATTATGTATGCTATATGATATGCTATGTTACGACTAAGTTACGAACCATGTTTTACGATCATCCATGCATACATGTTTTAAATGTTATTTTATTATGTGTACGTGCTTGCATGTGGTTTTACTATAGGTAATTTGCTATTTTAAAAGATAGAGCATGGTGAGCGTTTAAGCTCACTATGTTTGAACGGTGCAGGTGAGACTGCTAATGAGTTTTTCCCTACTGGTGGTGAGGACCTCTGAGCATCCGCTGTAGCTGTACCCCGTGGCCACTCTGACGTTTTATCTATGTTATGATATACTTTTCAGTACTTTATTTTTCACGATCAGTCTATGCTACTTTTTACTTAATCTGGCTTTTAACAGTATGGATGATTTTATATTTAAAAATATTCATTTATTTATGTTTAAAGTAATGTTGAGAAATGTTTAAAGGGAACGAGCAATACCTTGTAGTTTATTTATTCCGCACATTATTTTAAAAAAAATATTCTAGAGTCTAGTTCGTTTCACAAATAATTTTCATCTCGATCATCCCTAGTCTTGTCCACGCATCTGAAACTCAAATGGGCTAAAACATAACATGCATATCATGAAACAATAAAACTATCATAAATCACATAAAATATCATATAATTTTCTAAAATAATTTTTCCCTAGTCATGCACTCATACCCACGTAATTAGGATTTCTGGACGTTACAACTCTCCCCCTTATAGGAATTTCGTCCCCGAAATTCGATTACGTACCGAAAAGCTCTGGGTAGCACGTCTTCATATCGGACTCGGTCTCCCAGGTAGCCTCATCCTCTGAGTGATTCTGCCACCGAACCTTGACCATCGGAATACTCCGCACTCTAGGTCTGTGCTTCTCTCGAGCTAAGATCTAAACCGATTGCTCCTCAAAAGATAAATCTGGTGCTAACTGGAGCGGCTTAAAATCCAACACATCCGATGGGTTCGGGACGTACTTCCATAGCATCGAAATGTGAAATACGTTATGCACCGCTGACAAACTGGGTGGTAGTGCTACTCGATACGCCAACATACCAACCCTCTCCAGAATCTCAAATAGCCCAATAAATCTCGGACAGAGATTGCCTATCCGGCCAAATCACATCACGCCCTTCATGGGCGATATCATCACGAATACATGGTCTCCTACAGCCAACTCCATATCTCATCGTTTACGATCGGCATAACTCTTCTGACGACTCTGGGCTGTCCTCATTCGATTTCGTATCCTCATTTCAATGTCTGCTGTTTGGTGCACCAACTCCGGACCAGTCAAAACTCTCTCTCCAACCTCATCCCAGTGCACGGGAGACCTACATCTCCTCCTGTACAAAGCCTCATATGGAGCCATCTCAATCGATGTCTGAAAGATGTTATTGTATGTGAACTCTACTAAAGGCAATCTCGAATCCCTCGTCCCCTGGAAGTCTATCACACAGGCTCTCAGCAAATCCTACAGAATCTGGATGACTCTCTCCGACTGGCCATCCTTCTGTGAGTGAAAATTTGTACTGAATGACAACTTCGTTCCCCAACGCTGCATGCAAGCTCCTCCAAAATGTAGATGTAAACCTAGTGTCTCTGTCCGACACAATAGAGACTGGTATTCCATGCATCCAGACAATCTCTCTGATATAGATCCGCATACTGCGTCAAGGTGAAAGTGGTCTTCACCGGTAAGAAATGCGCTGACTTGGTGAGTCTGTCCACAATCACCCATATCCCCGTGTATCCTCTAGGATTCCTGGGTAACCCAACCACAAAATCCATCGCAATGCGCTCCCACTTCCACTCGAGGATAGGGAGTGGCTGTAGCAACCCTGCCGGTTGCTGATGCTCTGACTTGACCTGCTGATAGGTGAAGCACTCGGATACGAGTCTCCCAATATCCTTCTTCATCCCCGGCCACCAGGGTCTACAAATCGCTGTACATCTTTGTACTCCCTGGGTGGATGGAAAACGTCGATGCATGAGCCTCAGATAAGATCTCAGCTCTCAACTGCTCATTACTCGGCATCCACATGCGACCTCTGAAATGGACGATCCCATCCTCCACTATATACAAACCCCGTCCTCTGGCCTCATCTCTCTGTCTCCACTGCTGTAACTGCTCATCAGAGGCCTGCCCATCTCTAATCTGATCTCAAGAGTCGGCTAAACTGTGTTCGTTGCCAAACATGGTGCACATCCTCCTGAAGAGTACTCTAGTCCAAATCTCAGAATCTCAGCCTGCAGTGGCCTCTCGACTGATAACCAAGCCACCACTGAAGTCTTACGGCTCAAAGCGTCTGCCACCACATTAGCTTTACGCGGATGGTAGCTAATGTCACAATCATAGTCCTTCACCGACTCTAGCCATCTGCGCTACCTCCTGATCAGCTCCTTATGGGTGAAAAAGTACTTGAGGCTCTTATGGTCGGTGAAAATCTGACACTTTTCACCGTACAAGTATTGTCTCCAAATCTTCAGTGCAAACACTACTGCTACGAGCTCCAGATCATGCGTTGGACAGTTCTGCTCATAACACTTTAAGTTGTCTCGATGCATATGCAATAACCTTGCCACTCTGCATCAGAACTGCCCCCAAACCTCTCAGGGAAGCTCTGTGTACACCAAAAACTCCTCATGATCCACAGGCATCACTAAAACTGGAGCTGAAGTGAGAGCCTCCTTCAGCTTATCTAAGCTCATTTGACACTCACGACTCCGCACATACTTCGCACTCTTCTTGGTCAGGACTGTCGAGGGCACTGAAATCAAAGATAAGCCCTTGATAAACTTGAGGTAATATCCTTTCCCTAGAAACTGCGAATCTCTGCTGCTTTCGTTTGAATCCCCCAATTCTGAAATTCCTCCACCTTTGATGCGTTGACAGAAATCCCATCTCCAGAAACGATATTCCCCTGAAACGTCACCTTCTCAAGCCAAAACTCGCACTTGCTGAACTTGGCATACAACTTGTGCTCTCTCAATGTCTGCAAATGCTGTCTGTGCTCCTCTAAGCTCCTCGAGTAGACCAAGATGTGGTCGATAAAAACAATGATGAACTGGTCCAAGTATTGTCTGAAGACCCTGTTCATCAAATCCATGAAGACCGCTGGGGCATTCGTCAGGCCAAACGGCATCACCAAGAACTCATAGTGGCTATAACGTGTACAAAATGCAATCTTGGACACGTCCTCCTCTCTAACTCACAACTGGTGATAGCCAGATCTCCCTGACATCGGCAAAACGACCAAGTCTGCTCTGACCACATGATCCTGGAACATAATCGTCAATCCCAGAATAGCGCTGGTCGTCGTCAACTCCTATCCTGATATAACCGTCACTACGAGAGCCACACCCAAGCTCTCCGGCGTAATCCCATCCTCTGTGTGAACGCACTTGAAATAAACGAGCGGGTTGCCCCTGAGTCTATCAAGGCAAGGGTAGTGACACCAAGCACACGAATCTTGCCTGAAACGGAAAAGTCACACAGGCACGTGTTTACAGTCTATCTAGATGCCCAAATACAGTTTAGATGCCTAATACATTTCTAGGTTCTCTAGTCCTATCCATCTACGTTCCCAATACACGATCTATAAGGTATACAGTTCTACTAGATTCAACCCAACGGCCTAAGGCATAAACCTCTTAGCAGTGTTCTTCTCAGCATGCAATTTAGATTACAGCGAATACCAAAATTCCGGAATCACGGAAATGGCGGAAATTCTAAAGCAGAATACCTGTAAGAAGTGTCGTGTCTAGGTCTGCGGCCTCCGCCTGCTTCATGAAAACACGACCTATGGCCTGTCTCCTCTTAGGGCAATCTTAGAAATATGCCCTGGCTCCTTGTAGTGATTGCACCTGCCTGATCCCGCCATACAAGCTCCTGAATGCTGCTTATTGCACTCCTTGCAGATCGATGTCCCTCCAGGTCTTCGGGCGTTGTGTTAGGTTAAAATTTATAGTTTTGGTGATAACAACAATAAGAAAAGATTTGGACTTAAATGATAATATCCGAATAAACTTTTCACAATGATCAACATTGCTGACAACAGTGATTAGTTCAAGCTACAGTTATGGTTTCGAGTTGATCAAAATCAGATCTTGGAACAGTGGTGTGATTGATTTGGTTATTTAGGTTATCAGGGCAGAAATCTACTGATTAAGTATTGAGAATGGAGATATCTGCCAACAGCTACTGACTATTGTATCGTAATGGTATCTGCCAACAGCAACAGGAACAGTGAATTGCTCTACCAACAGAAAGGGCCATATACATTGATAAGCTTACTCGACAGATCTTGAAACAGTACTATTTATCGCTGGTAACACCAGATTTCGCTACAGTATTGTTTTTGGAAACAGTGCAAGTAACGTTTACTATCGACAGCTTTCGTAAACATTTAGTTCAACACGACATCGTTTGCTTCAACAGATTTGATGACGTCAGCCACAGTAGACATCATGACGTCACCATCATATTTAGCTTCGACGTTCTCAACATACATGATGACGTCAGCGGTGCTGAAATTCGTAAATGGATAGATATGATGACGTCATCAGTGCTGAAAATTGCAAATGGTTGAATCTTGTTTACCGCGACAAATCTCTCAACAGTAAGGAACTGTTCATCCATCTTCTTCAAGAAGAGATCTGTCGATAGGAATGATTTCAGGTGCAAGCACAAAGTCGATTCAAATTTGATCGTATACTCAATTGGAAAAGATCGATGGCCAAAACAAAAATCACTCATACTGCCTGAAATTACGGAGACGAGATTGGTACTATCTTTGGAGAAATAGTACACATTGGCAGAGGCGGTTTAAACGGGAATGCACACATATGGAAATGATATTCGCATCCCTGACGAAACGCAATTTACCATATAATGGAGCAGGATTGACGGCGTACTACTGTCAGGAATTCAAAAAGGATTTGTTGCCTTATCTGGATTCATCGACCGTTGAACGAAGATTATAAATAGCAGACATTTTGCATTGAAGATCCTGTTCGCCACTGCTATTACTGAAACGCTGTCAAAATACTCCAAGAGCTATCTACTTGTTGAAAGCATTCAAAGCTCAAGCACTCGAAGAATCTTCATTCATTTGATATTCACTGTTATACCTTCGAGTGTCATTCTCTGGTTCACATTATTGAATCAAGTTTCTTTGTTTTAGAAACCAGAGATTTTACAGTACTCACAAAGTGTATTCATTGTTGTATTTGATTGAGTCTGTAACGAACTGTCTTTGTGAAGAAGTTCGAAAAACAAACAAGTGTTGTAAACCAGCAGCTGCGTCTGCGTGGAGTGTTGTGAAGTACTAGGAGTTCTCATAGCTGCTGGCTTTGGGATCGGGTGTTTGTAGAAGGCATACTTGCATCAAATCTTCTAGTGATACCTTCCGAGGAGGAAGAAGGGGATAGGCTACTCTAAGTCTTCTAGTGAAACCTTCTGAGGAGGAAGAAGGGGAGACGTAGGACATTGAAGTCCGAACTTCCAGAAACAAACTCTACTCTGTATCTTTTACATTACGCACGATTATATTACTTGTGTTTATTTACTGTTCACAAA
>KV008257.1:187180-205844 GCA_001598015.1 Dorcoceras hygrometricum
GTTTGGACGCCTGTTCAGGGTCCTGATTTTTGGAGAAGCGGTTGCCACTTGTCGTTATTTTTGAACAAACTGAAAATGCCAGCACCTGCCATTCAAGAGATTTTTGCTCCGCATGTCTCTCTTATTGCGCCTATACTATATTGGACAACAGTCCCGTGGATAATCAGAACTTGGCAATGGACCAAGGTCTGTGAAGAAGTTGTTAAATTTAGTTTGTCTTGTGGTCTGCGACCAGTGCGGGAGGATGTCTGCCAAGATATTACAGTGTATAACTTGGGCGTGGAGCGTATTCCCGCAGATTTTCTCCGCATATTTGCACAAGGTTTGTCTTGTCACAGTTTTGTTGATTCAGTCATCCAGAGGGACTTGGGAGATATAGAGGAAGTTGTTTTAACGGATGTTGAGGAGGTAGACTTGGTTTCTTCCGATGTATCTACAGTGTATCGATCTCCTTCTCCACTGTCACCAGGGGTCGATTCTCTTGAGCATGATCTGCGTTTTGCACTTGGCCCTGCTATCTTCTCCCATGTTGAGCAGGAGGAGCGATTGTACTTTGTTCAAAGCCCAGAATCTCCTCCAGCCGTCTCTCCACATCATGCATCCAGTTCCTCCTCTACTGATGTTTCCTTGCATTTTGATTCTACGGATGTACCTATGCATGCTCAAGCTGGCACTCAAGCCCCCGATTCAGTTGATTTTACTAAGTTTACCGAGGCCCTTGAAGACCTCCGATCATCTCTTGCTCAGCGCAATAATGACTCCAACTGCGAGATGTTATCCAAGCTTAATGCTGTTGAATTGGGCGTTCGTGGGGATCTTCTTAAAGTGCAAAGCCTGCTTCGCAAGTCTTTTGAGACTGCGTGTAGGGTTCTTGAAAGGCAATGTAATACTCACACAGCGCAAATCACTGATCTCAAAAAGGGCTTGATGGCACCCGTTGGCACTATCTTTGGCGATCTATTTGATATCAAAAAGAAGCAACGAGAGCAAGATGCCAAGCTGCTATCCATGGATGAACAAATTGCTGCTATCAGGAGCGAACATTTGGATTTTCAATCAAAGATAGCAGCAGACATACTGAGCCTTTCCACCCAGGTTGGTGACATCGCCGATTTCTTAAGAGGTGGTGCTGCCAAAAAGGGGGAAATAGGCAGTAGCAGCCGCCCCAGCTCTACTGTGAGAACTCAAGCTCAAACGTTTACGCTTCCACCAACAACTGGAACTTTTGAAGAAAGAGTTGCACAGGCGAGGAGACACATCATAGAGACTGGACAAGCTATAAGTATAGAAGAGGCTGCTGAAAGAGTTATTGAAGCCGACAGAAGGGAATCTGATAGGTTGGAAAGAGAGAGGAGAGAACGTAGGCAAAGCAGGAGTGGAAATTACAAAAGAAGAAGATGATACTGATTAAAATCTCTTGTACTTTGTTGAGTAAATGATATTTGCTTTTAGCAGGCGTTGTGCAATTTATCTTTGCTTATCTTTTCCTATCGGCTGCTAAGTTTTGTCATCACCAAAAAGGGGGAAATTGTTAGGATAAAATTTATAGTTTTGGTGATAACAACAATAAGAAATGATTTGGACTTAAATGATAATATCCGAATAAACTTTTCACGATGATCAACATTGCTGACAACAGTGATTAGTTCAAGCTACAGTTATGGTTTCGAGTTGATCAAAAATCAGATCTTGGAACAGTGGTGTGATTGATTTGGTTATTTAGGTTATCAGGGCAGAAATCTACTGATTAAGTATTGAGAATGGAGATATCTGCCAACAGCTCCT
The DNA here is from genome assembly GCA_001598015.1 of Dorcoceras hygrometricum. NCBI lineage: Eukaryota > Viridiplantae > Streptophyta > Magnoliopsida > Lamiales > Gesneriaceae > Dorcoceras > Dorcoceras hygrometricum. The sequence goes on from KV008257.1 coordinate 188,966, forward strand.
GACTATTGTATCGTAATGGTATATGCCAACAGCAACAGGAACAGTGAATTGCTCTACCAACAGAAAGGGCCATATACATTGATAAGCTTACTCGACAGATCTTGAAACAGTACCATTTATCGCTGGTAACACCAGATTTCGCTACAGTATTGTTTTTGGAAACAGTTCAAGTAACGTTTACTATCGACAGCTTTCGTAAACAGTTAGTTCAACACGACATCGTTTGCTTCAACAGATTTGATGACGTCAGCCACAGTAGACACAATGACGTCACCATCATATTTATCTTCGACGTTCTCAACAGACATGATGACGTCAGCGGTGCTGAAATTTGTAAATGGATAGATATGATGATGTCATCAGTGCTGAAAATTGCAAATGGTTGAATCTTGTTTACCGCAACAAATATCTCAACAGTAAGGAACTGTTCATCCATCTTCTTCAAGAAGAGATCTGTCGATAGGAATGATTTCAGGTGCAAGCACAAAGTCGATTCAAATTCGATCGTATACTCAATTGGAAAAGATCGATGGCCAAAACAAGAATCACTCATACTGCCTGAAATTACGGAGACGAGATTGGTACTATCTTTGGAGAAATAGTACACATTGGCAGAGGCGGTTTAAACGGGAATGCACACATATGGAAATGATATTCGCATCCCTGACGAAACGCAATTTACCATATAATGGAGCAGGATTGACGGCGTACTACTGTCAGGAATTCAAAAAGGATTTGTTGCCTTATCTGGATTCATCGACCGTTGAACGAAGATTATAAATAGCAGACATTTTGCATTGAAGATACAGTTCGCCACTTATATTACTGAAACGCTGTCAAAATACTTCTAGAGCTTACTCTTCGTTGAAAGCATTCAAAGCTCAAGAACTCGAAGAATCTTCAGTCATTTGATATTCACTGTTATACCTTCGAGTGTCACTCTCTGGTTCACATTATTGAATCAAGTTTCTTTGTTTTAGAAACCAGAGATTTTACAGTACTCACAAAGTGTATTCATTGTTGTATTTGATTGAGTCTGTAACAAACGGGCTTCTCAAAAAGCCGTTTGAAAACACTAAAGTGCTGTAACCAGCAGCTGTGTCTGCTTGGATTGTTGTTGTGAGATACTAGGAGTTCTCGTAGCTGCAGGTTACGGGATCAGGTGTTTGTAGAAAGGCTACTCTCATCAAAGTCTTTTAGTGAAACCTTCCGATGAGGAAGAAGGGGAGACATAGGACATTGAAGTCCGAACTTCCAGAAACAAACTCTGACCTCTATCTTTTCCATTACGCTCGATTATATTACTTGTGTTTATTTACTGTTCACAAATCGATCGGCCTTTTTCCGCACATATATTGTTGGCCGAGAAGTTTGAATATAACTGAGACATTCTTAAGTCTGGTAACTCTGACTTAAGTTAAGCAAGAAGCTTGCAAAACATTTTTAAAAGAATTTTGAAATAGAAAAATCGAAGGAGTTCATTCAACCCCCCCCCCCCTTCTGAACTCCTATTTACTTAGTGATCCTATTTCTGGGACCATCACGTTGGCCCCCTGCTACTGCGGCCTCTACTGGCTCTGAGGTCTCTGCTGTTGTTGCCCCTGTGGATTTGGGCCCTTATAAGGCCCTTGAAAATATCTCTTCGCTGGCTGCTGCGAAGACTGACCCTTGACGGGCTGCTGTAACTGCTTCTTCCTCTGATAGTCATCTCTCATGTCCTTCCGGCCCCTCCCAGACCGGTAAGCTCTATTCACTGCTGCCATGTACGTAGCCACATCCGCCATATTGACATCGTGGAGGATGTCTGGTTGTAGTCCATCAGTAAACTGCCTCAACTTCTCACTCTCCACAGGCGCGATCAAGGGCACAAAGTGACACCCCAGCTCGAACTGCCGCACATACTTGCCCACAGACTTGTCTCCCTGGCGGATACTCATAAACTCCATGGTAAGATGGCTCGGGGCATCAGCAGTGAAATAATTCTCATAGAAAACGATCTTGAACCTCTCCCAGGTCAAGCTCTCCAGAATCAGACCAACCACCGCGCTCTCCCACCAAAGAGCTGCATCTCCCTTCATCATGAAGATGGCACAACGAACCTTGTCAGCATACGGGAGACCCATATATGCAAAGATGGTCTCAACGAACGGATCCACTCCTCAGCTACAAGCGGATCAGTAGTACCAACAAACTCCTTAGGTCCCTGCTTGCGGAACCTCTCGGCTATGTCCTCCTCATTGGACTTCCCATGTCGCTCTGACTGTCTCTCCAGCAGCCTGGTGATCCCGGCTAGCATGTCCACACTAGACCTCTCATACGGTGTCAACTGTGGAGGTGGGGGAGGAGGAGGCGTACTACCACTCTGCTGACTCCTATCACTGTCTCTCCAGCAGCCTGTTGATCCCGGCTAGCATGTCCACACTAGACCTCTCATACGGTGTCAACTGTGGAGGTGGGGGAGGAGGAGGCGTACTACCACTCTGCTGACTCCTATCACGTCTGGGAGGCGTACTGGAACGCAAACCCATTCACGTAAATCTAAGGGCATGACTAAACGTCTAACTCTTAAAGTCTTAAGGTAAAACTAATGCTGAAAATAGAACATGCATCATGCGAAAACTAAATATGAATCGTAAACTCTAAAACTTACAGACTGGCAGTACGACTTCTGAGCTCCACGTAGCAGGCTAGTATCCCACCAGAACCACCGCTTTGATACCAACTGAAACGAACCGGACTCTAGAAATTTTTTTTTATAAAGTGCGGAATAAACAATCTTTAAAAGTATGGCTCGCCCCCTTTAAAATATTTTTCTCAACATTACTTTAAAACATAAATAAAATAAATATCTCCAAAAACATTAAATCATCCAATCGGCTTAAAATCAGTAAGTTGCGGAAAATTGAACGTGACTAAGAAAAATTACTGAAAATGTATCATAACATAGATAATGACGTCGGAGTGGTCACGGGGCACAATTGCAGCGGACGCTCAGAGATCCTCACCACCGGTCGACATAAAATCAGCAGTGTCATCACCTACACCATTTAAACCTAGTGAGTCTAAAGGCCCAGCATGATCTATCTGGATAATACCAAGGTACATAATAATAAAATCGCATGCAAGCACATACGTATAGTAAAATAACTTCAAAACATGCATGCATGAATGATCGTAAAATATGATTCATAAAGCAGTTGTAACATGTCGTCATCATATAGCATACATAATAAGGCATGACGTAGCATAACGTAACGTAAAAGGGCGTGCGAGTCGTATCCATGAAGTGTGAGTCATAACATAAGCGATGATCAATCTAAGAACCAACACACGCGGCGATGTGGTTCACCCGACCTTACCTCGGGATCCCTCACACCTCTATGCTGTCACTTCACCATGTCGTGAGCACATGGATTCATAAGCTCGTAATACATTAAAACAGGGGTTCCTCGGGCCCGGTATCCCGACTAGCTCCCATCGTAAACTTGCCACGCATCACTTCAATCCCTCGAAAATATTTTTCTTTTCTTTGATGCATTAACGTTTTCATGAAACTTTCATAATGCGTACATTTCATAAAAACATGCAAGTTAAAAAGCCTTAACCCGTCAATATATATTTAATTCGTTCATTTAAAAAATCGTCATACATAAAATACTACATATATAATTAAATATATATTCACGGGCCTCTACATTTTCTACTCCCGTCAAGGACTGGTTCAGGTGTCTGGCCCACTAATTCTAAGTCCAAAAACCTAGACTTAACTTGAAAACTAACATGTAACCCTAAACATGACTTGGCTCATGACATTAACGTTTTCATGAAACTTTCATAATGCGTACATTTCATAAAAACATGCAAGTTAAAAAGCCTTAACCCGTCAATATATATTTAATTCGTTCATTTAAAAAATCGTCATACATAAAATACTACATATATAATTAAATATATATTCACGGGCCTCTACATTTTCTACTCCCGTCAAGGACTGGTTCAGGTGTCTGGCCCACTAATTCTAAGTCCAAAAACCTAGACTTAACTTGAAAATAACATGTAACCCTAAACATGACTTGGCTCATGACTTTAAAATTGAACTTTAAAAAATTTATAAAATGCTCACTCATTTACCTTAAAATCAAGCATTTAAAATTTGACTAAATAAAAGTCCTCTTGGCCCTAATTTTTACTTTAAAAGTTAAAACAAATATTAGTTCCATAAAATCATTAAAAGTTTGACTTAATATTTTGACTTAAAACATTTGACCAAAAATTCTTAAAATTGGTCCTAAAACTTTAAAATTAAAATACCGGACCCTGAATAAAATAACTCGGACCAATATTAAAATATTTTGACTCGACCCTCAACTAACTGACTCAATCCAATTGAACCAACCACCGGCCCAACCGAACCGGACCATGCATCGTAACCCTAACCTAGCCGCCTACACCACCACACGACCACGCAAACTTCTCCCTTCGGTCGCCCTGCTCCGGCCGCCCATGGCCGGAGCCCCGCCGGCTGGACCACCTGTAGGTCCAGCCGGTCCCTCTCAACCGAACCACGGCTCCCACTAAGTCTACAACCCCCACAGTCGTCGTATGCAAGTGGCCAACCGAGCGCAGCTCGTCGCACACGATCGCACGCTTGACACTTGTTGAGCCACCTTCTTCTCATCCATGGACCGCCACTAGACAGCCTAGAATCGATCCTTAGCCCCTTGAACTATCCATGACCAATGCAAGATAATAAACTGATCAAACATGTAATGAAAACAATGAAACGTGCATGGATCTCAAACGTTATACATAGATCAATTCAAATCACAATCAATTCATGCAATTGTTCATTAAAAATAGTATAATATGGCGTAAATGGTGAGAAAAGGAATGATATAACATGCCTTGATTGAAGATTTTGGAAGAGATACATGTTACCGGAGCGGGGGACGCGAGATTGGGACAAACCACCTTGAATCACACCAAAAACTTGACAATATCGAGCTTGAGGGGAGGGAGGAGGTGACATGAAGGTGAGGGAGAGGTTAAGGGAGGAGGAGGTTAGGGTTTACACAAAGATTAGGGTTGAAAGAATGAGTGTGTAACCAAATTACCCCTCAAATGATTTAATTAAGAACATAATGGAATTTTCCAATACTAACCCTCCACTAATTTAAAATGTTGAGTTAAACTCTAAACATAGGCTTTAAAATCTTAAATATTCGTAATATATTGCCTCCTCAATTTTAAAATATAAGAAAGTCCATTAAAACAGCCCGTTTAGGCGGAAAACGGGTTCCACTTAACTAATAATCATAAAAGATCATTTTTCGGAAATTGCTGCTTAAAAATAATAAATTTTGCTCTTAAAATCTGAGGGTATAAAAATTTCAAACGATTTTCATCTCGATCGTCCCTAGTCTTGTCCACTCGCCCGGAACTCAAATGGGCTAAAACATAACATGCATATCATGAAACAATAAAATTATCATGAAATCACATAAAATAGCATATAATTTTCTAAAATAATTTTTTTCCTAGTCATGCACTCATTTCCACGTAATTAGGATTTCTGGGTGTTACAGTTCCCCATCAATCAGGAAGGACCTGGATTACGGACGAGCTCGTATACCTCTTCATATAGTACAGTTGTGTTTTCCCATAGGCCTGATATCAGATGAGCTTGATTAAACGACCCGACTTAAGGAGAGCTTCTACGCCACATCTCATACAGAAAATTTTTTAATGGGTTATTTTATAACCATAGATTTAATACAGTTTACATTATATGTTTACTTCCTTTATGTAATCTTTTATGTTTGTGTGATGCTTCGTTATTACCAGATTAACCTGCTGAGCCCCTAGGCTCACTAACATTCATGGTTGCAGGTGAGGAGTCTTGAAAGACGGATGGCACGAGCTAGAAACAGATTGGGGAGGTGTGTTTATCAAAAGACCTGTGCTTCCATGTTGTTACAGTCCGCATCCTTTTGCGAACATCGTTGTAACAGACCATTTCAGCGCTTGATGTTTCTAAACTGATTTTGAACTATTTTTAATGATTTCTATGTTAGTAATCTTACTTCAATCTGTTTCGTTCTGAGCTGATACAGCACGCAAGATCGTTCTGCGATCTACTTGTCTAGCTCGCATGTGATCTGGTTTCATTGACCAGCCCGCTTGCGATCTGATTTCATTGATCAGTCGGCTCGCGATCCGATTACTATTCTGAACCAGCACGCTCGCGCACTGCTTCACTTTGAGCTGATCCATCTTTGGTCCATTCTTTACCGATACAATAACTCCGAATTTAATCCTTTGCTTCTTTTATTCTCACAATCACCCCGAAGCATGTGTCTTCTTTTAAATTCCAAACAAATCAAAAAAAAAAAGTTGTGCGTGTTTTTCGTGAGCTTTCGGGATTGTTTTGGAAGAAAGGGTGGACTAGGCCCCACATCATCTCTCGCGCACAAATATTGTGTACCTTCCAGCACAATAGAACCAGATCAGCTCACACCTGATCTAACCATATGAAATAGTTCACACCATGCACAGCAGTATCGGATCACATCAACAAATCAGATCATGCATTGGTCAGCTCGCGCACTCCAAACAACTCTCGCTCGATCTGATCTCACATTCAGCTCGCACCCGATATGAATGCCACAAATAGATCTCACTTAACCTGTTCTTCACCATCAATTTATACCTAAGCTGATTTTGCCAAACAGTGCGGCACAACCCCCGATCATATTGTTCATCTCAGAACACCGTGTAACTCCCAAAGCTAAATCCAGCTTATGCCTCACTACTCAAAACTAATATCAGCTCAGACCAACCACTGTGCCAGCTCGCACTAAAGCAGACCAGTTCACACTATTTCAGCACGGGCTATACTTCACGGTACTTAAGAACATCTAGCGCAACAGTAGATCAGCACGGGCCACCATATCAGCTCATCCTGTGCTGATTCCTTCAAACTCGATTTACTCCCTAAGCTGATAAATCTGGATTAAACCAACGTTAACCAAATCTGATTAACCATTAATCACCTCTACTACTCTCGGTACTCACATTCTCCCCCACTAAGAAAAAATTTCGTCCTTGAAATTAAACACATCCAGATCACGAAACAGCTCACGCGGAGAAATCTGAATACTCAAATAGGTGAGGTCACTCTTGTCTCATCTTGGCTTCCACTTCCCAAGTAGGCTCTTCTCTTCCATGCTACTACATTGTACCATAACCAATGGTATGGTTTAGTTCCTCAATTGTTTCTCCTTTCTGTCCTGACTTTGCGCTGGATATTGACATAACTTTGGGTCTGATCTAGCTCTACTTCTTCGATTTTAAACATATGGGAAGGATTCGGCTCATATTTCTCAACATTGACACATGAAATTCATCATGCATCGCTGATAACAAAAACGGTAACTTCAACCGATATGCCAAGGGTCCATTCCTCTCAAAAATTTCATACGGTCCGATGAATCGAGGAGCCAACTTACCCTTGAACCCGAATCTCATCATGTCCTTAAAATGATAAACTCACAAAATACTCGATCGCCAACTTGAAATTCCAAAGGCCTATGCCTTTTATTAGCATAGTTGGCTTGACAATCTTGTGCAGCCTTCATTCTACCCCGAATCAGCTCAATTTGATCATTCAAATGCTGCATAAACTCAGGTGTAGATAGGTGTCTCTCCCTAACTTCTTCCCAACATATCAGCGATCTGCACTGTCTATCGTACAAAGCCTTGAATGGTGCCATCCAGATAGTCACTTGGTATCTATTACTATATGAAAACTCTACCATAGACAAGGAATCTTGCCAACCAACGCTGAATCCAACACTCCAGCTCACAGCCTATCCACCAAATCTGTATATTCCTCTAAGATTGGTCATCTTTCTGGGGGTGATACGCGGTACTCATAGCCAACCTCGTAGGGACTGCAAGCTCTTCCAAAATCTGGAAGTAAACCTAGGATCCCTGTCATGCATTATAGACACCGGCACACCATGCAATCTCACCACATGGCCAATGTACTGTCTCGCCATTTCCTCATAGAACATCTCATATTATAGGGATTGAAGTGGGATGACTTAGAAAGTCTATCAACCACCACCCCAATATCATCACATCCCATGTTCGAACGAGGTAGATGAGTCGCAAAGTCCATTGCAATGTGCGATTCCCTTGGGCACCTCTAAACTCTAAAGCATATCGCCAGGTCTCATACTCTCAGCCTTGACCTTCTGGAAGTTCAAACATTAAGACACAGATCCAGAAATATCATTCTTCATGCCTTCCCACCAGTAGTAAGCTTTCAAGGCATGATACATCTTCTTCTCACCCGGATTCACACTGTGGCGGCTACAATGGGCCTCGTTTGTGATAGTTTCCTTCAAATAAATCAAGTTCGAAATCACTAAACTCCCCTGAAACATTAAACATCCATCGAAAGCAACTGTAAAATCATCTGCTGACATGTCTGGGTCTATAACTTTAACTCATGAATGTACGGGCAGTCCTCTGCAGTGCTCTAATATCTGCTACAATCTACGGTTCAACCTAAAGAAGAAACTACAAACGCCATCCTGAAGTCCCCAAATTCTTGTGTACCCTAGAAATACTCAATGATGTCAGCATCGCAGGCTACTTTCCTACTTAGAGCATCAACAACTAGATTCACTCACCCAGGATGATACTGAATCTCACAATAAAAATCCTTGAGCAAGTCCATTCACCGACGTGCTCTCATATTCAAATCAGATTGAGTGAAGATACACTTCAAAATCTTATTGTCGGTGTACACGACAAATTTCTCACCATACCGATAGTGGCGTCAAATCTTCAATAAAAACCGATGGCCGCCAACTCCAAATCATTAACGGAATATCTAGTGTCGCGAGGTTTCAATCGTCGAGACACATAATGTGATGCCTCGATCCGAAAATTTTAAATAAACAAACTTGGAAGGTGCAAATTGAAATAATATGTATCTTTACTATCTCAAATTGTAATACAACTTGTTCTGGACTAATTTGCAACCTTGTAAAAATTTCAGACCGCATAATATAAAACAAATCATATATCTTATCAATGCAAAACTTAACTGTGGAACTTGAATATATCTCAAAAAAATATAATTTCATTTAAATTACATTGAAAATGTTGCAAAGTAATATGTAGTGTTCAAAATCTGGGTTTACTATACAACCAAATACTGTAAGCTAAAACACAACACAAACACCCCTGATCTGATCCAAATCGCACCATCCAGATCTGACTGAAACTCATCATCTGCACTGAAGAAAACTAGTGAGACTAGAGGCTCAACAAGAAAATCTAAAAATAGCGAAGGCATGCAGTACCGGCGTAAAAATAACTATAAACTGATAAGCTGAAAAATACTAATCTTGAATGCAGATAAACTCGTAAACTGTTAAACTTAAAAACTGATAAAGGAAGTACTTTGAGGAATTAATCTTTCTCGAATAATGTGGTCGTAAACAACCCTATTCTCAGTTCTTATTTGGTATTGAATTATGGCTCAAAAGTTCTCCTTAGGTCATGGTCGATTGATCAAGCTATCATCTGAAATCAGGAACTGGGGAATAAATCCCAACTAAGCTATTTGAATGGGATACACATGTCCGTAAACCAGCATCCTTGTCCTTCCTATGAAGGGGCACGCTGGTTCGTCAACTAGCGTCCTCACCTTCTTGGGCTGACCGTCTGTTGTCTTTGACATAATTCACTTTCAACTTTCTGTAAAACCTTCTTTAAACGGCTTTTCTCTGATCTATTTAAGATCGTATTACATAAATGATTCACTTCTATAAAACTCTTTTTAATGTTCAAAAACTACTGGAAGTACATAGGAACTAAATCCGAGAAGTAAATGGGAATCATCTCAGGCTATAGATATGAATAACGGAGAGGAAAGCTCTAAGATGATAAACTATTTCTTGCAATTTGCTATAACTTAAAACAAATTAGCGTTATACCTTCAAGGAGTGAAGGATTAAACGTAAGATTATAGTATCAGTAAAAAGACGACCTAAGCTAAATTCTATCCTTCTGGATCAATTGCGTCATCGGCCTGGTTATCATAGAAAATCCTTCAATAAAACGCCGGTAATAGCAATTCAAACCCAAGAAACTATGAATCTCAGAAATATTCTTGGGCCGCTCCCTTTTAGTGACTTCCTCAACCTTACTGGAATCCACATATATACCCTGCGAAGAGATAACATGACCCAAAAAGGCTACTTGATCCAACCAAAACTCACACTTGGTGAATTTTGCATACAATTCCGAGTCTCGAAGAGTCTGCAATACCAACCTCAAGTGCTCCCTATGCTCTCTTTTCATCCTTGAATATAATAAAATATCAGCTCGCACCTGATCTGATCCATGCTAAACCCAATAATCTCCCTAATTAGGTCTCTAATCTTCCTGACCTCATGGATACGACAAGTGCCCTGCAATCAATGAGACTGGGAAGTTAGATGCCTGCTTCCACACTGATCACAAAACATTTCCTTACAACTCGCACCGCTGAAACTGTCCAAACCAGAAGAACTCAAACTTGTCCTCTTTAATTGCCTCCCTCTCTATTTGAATCTCTGTCGACTCGACGACGGCGATGCCTGAGAAGGTTGGGAAGAAAGCGTCCCAGATGGCGTGGGATAAAAATTTTGTCCAGCTGGTGGCTCAACCTAAGATTACCTATTCAAAATACCCTCCTCAATGTCGATCGCTATATTCACAGCATCACCATAAGTAGAAGGAGAACCAGCTAACACCAACGGAAAAATAGGCCCCCTTAAACCCTCCAAGAATTTGTTCCTGTTTTCCCTATCCTGGCCAGCAACGTGGGGAACATAGGAGAGAAGAGAAGAAAACTGCCTAGCATACTCAGCCACCTTCATCTTTCCTTGCACCAAGTTATTAAAATCCCGCTCATTGGCATTTTAGTAAGATTCTGGGATGTACTCTTGACGAAATGTGGCACACATAATCTCCCACAAGATCACTAAGCCCTCTCTACCATAGCTCTGGAAGAACGCTTCCACCAGCACTGCGCATGCTCTCTCATTTACCAAACAATCCCTCCGTGTGCTCTGGCCATACTTCGGCTGCCAAACCACCTTCAGCACCTAAAAACGTAGGGGGATTCATCCGCTGGAACCTAGCCAAAACCAGCTCGATCTTATCGACTTTCCGGGTTAGTTGCTCCACTTCAGCCTCAGTCTGTCTAGCACGACGTCTTAAAGGAACACTCGGCTGAGCAACATCATCCTCACTATCTGGGGCTCTAGACTCCCCACCACATGCCTAGCATCTCTACCTCTCCTTCTTGACGGCATTTAAAAGGCATTCCAAGGTAAACATGTAGGCAGATATATCACGTAGTCAAACACACACAATAGAACAAACTATGTGCCTAGAATGTGATAGAAAATAATCGAGATTATCCCATTTAAGCTCTGATACCAAAATATCAGGCCCGATGCTCTTATCAAAAAATTAAGCACGTAATTAACAAATAATACGGAATCTTAAAAATGGGTTAAATTTTTCTTTTGGCCTGAGCCTAAAACACATTTCTAATATCCGAATACTAAAAATACAGCTTTAATACAACATCAACCAGCAAACATCATACAAATAAGTCCAAAAAATAACACAACTACACATGACATCCACTGTTATCAACTCAGGAGCATATAGATCTGTCGAACAATAACTGGGACACATGATCGACTCATATGAGGCTCCTCTAACTGAAGCACCACCTGGCCCAGCTGATCTACCTGAAACACCTGCAATGATCACCACATGACCAAATAAACCCTAACGGAGAAATAAAAGAGGTCATGTGAGACCCAAAAGTTTAGAAATATTATTTGAGTTAATTAATCGGATTTTATGAGATTCAGATTTGAGCGTGAACAAATTTGGGTGACCAGCTTTGGTCTAGTATGCTTGGTAAAGCTATCGGGTCCGTTTTAGTACTTAGAACAATTCTGGTAAGTTTGAGAATTCTGGTTGCAGCGATCAGATTTGAGAGCTGATCAGATTCAAGGTTAGAATCTGGTATCGCTAAGCAGATGTGAGTACACTAGTGTATTTCTGTATCGGGTAGCGAAACTATGCCGTTTGGATTAGTGGAAACGACAACGTTTTGGCTTAGCGGGGGAGACTCAGATGTGAGTTGCGTGTGTCTTCAGATATGAGTAGGATCTGAGTGTTGTGGTGCGACGCATTTAGCATTTCAGATTTGAGTATCGGGTGACGTGTCCAGATGCGAGAGTGGACTTTGTGCGACGTCGTTTGGATAAGTCAGGATCTGTTTTGACGTAGAGTCATATCTAATATGATATTCAGATCCGAGTGGGAAATCAGTTTTGAGACTTAAGTTGTCGTTGGTTACTTTTCATCAGACTTGAGCATATTTGAATTGTATTTAAGAGGACTTGATCTTCGATTCCCTGTATTCAGCTTCGACACTTAGAATATTTCCCGATGGTGAATCTTGTCGTGATACCCTAGCTACTATTCATGGAACTTTATCTTCTCCGATTGCCGACTGTAGGCAGCTCCGACTGAAGCGAGAGTGGTAGTGCTGGACTCCTCTTGCTAAGACCCTTCGTTTGGTACAGCTTTTGGAAGCTTGTGCCAAGTTGGAGAGGTTCGCGAAGACATCTCCCTTCTGTAGTCTGTTAGCATAAGCGTAAATTACTCCTGCCGTTCAGGTAGCTCGTGGGTAAGTGTTAGTTTATACCCGAGTGCTTTGTTTAAAGCTGTCTGTTGAACCCGTAGGGTAGGATGGAGCTGGTTAAGATTGTAGCTCCCGGTTGTGAGTTTTGTTCTTTGCGTCCCTGAGTTAGTATTGTTCTTTGCTTAGCATGTTTTCAGATCTGTGTTGCTCGGGACTTCATTGTTTTAATTATAGCTCAGGATTGAGATACGGATGTGAGCTTGTTTTACCTCCCTGGATTGAGCATGGGTGATTATGCTTGCTGCTATGTATGCTTCGGTGTTGTTATTACTTGCTTTTGTTGTATTGTTATCTGCAAGTTGTCATTGCATACACTCATTATTCATGTTGCATTAAGATCTTGTTTAGCCGTGCCTTGTTATCTTGATCTGTGCATACCAGGATGCTTGTTTTGAGGACGAGCGGGTAACTCCCGTATACCTCATCTCCCTGCTGGGATCAGTTAACCACTATGAGCAGAGTGGGTAGCTCCCACATCTCACGAGTTGGGCAACAGTAGGTTGAGCTGTGTTCTGCATCTGGTGCCATGTGTTGAGACGAGTGGGTAGCTCCCATATACTCACACACCTCGTGGCCACTGTTGTTCAGTTGATCTGATTCATTTGTTGAGCAGGTGTTGAGATCCTTTGGCTCCCTGATTTCGGTTGTAGTCTTGTTCTCATGCATAGCATTTGCATATTACTTGTTACTTTCCATTAGCTATTTTATGTTGATCTCCATACTGGGATTTGACCCCAAGTCCGTCTGGGGCTGATGTTTGTTTGCCTGTGTGTATTGTTCAGGTTTCCCAGGTTATTCAGCTGGTCGTGGAGTTGACCCAGCTGGAGGTGCCCCAGGAGGTGGTTAGAGTGTCCCAGTTAGCAAATAGCATATATGTATCAGTACTGTTAGGCAGGGAATGTCAGGCCCTTGCTAATTTCTCACAATTAACACTAAATAAACGCATAAACACGGAAGCATAAAATCAGGGCTTAAAAATTTTTCGAAATCATTTGGGCATGAGCGTAAAAACATACATTCAAAATATCCATAATCAAAATATAAGTTATCTCAAACTTAAAAAATACAGGTAACATCAAATCTTAAATCGTAACAGATCCCCAAATACATAGAATCTCGGGGCATCCCCCGGATCAATACATAATACAATATACTGGGACTCAAGGAAACGGGGATCGACCAGCTGAACCTCCACTCTGTCCAGCTTGGTTACCTGATGATCCTGCAAATGGGTAACACAGACCCAAACAACAAAGGCAGGAAAACAAATACGAGGTCAAGCCTCAGTACGAAGAGCTATCAAAACAGCTAAACATGCAACATTCCATAAATCAATGCTATGAATGAATGAGGGCTATCAAAGAATCGGATAGCTAGACCAGTCCATCAACTGGCAAATCAAATCAAGCCTCTATACCACGCACAGCCAATCAGCCGGTGGAAATCATCGGTCCGTGATCATCGGGGCCCGTCAGCCCATCACAGCTCGGTGGTAGACACTCGAATCCAGTAGTCACCACTCCGATGATAGCGTTGGACTTTTCAGGCACGACTCATCAGTCAGCCAGTCACAACGTGGAACCCAATCAGGTCATCAAATCAATCTCTCAAGGCTCAATATGTATGCATTATGCCAATCAATATCAATGCTCAATGCATACAATGCCCAATAGGTAAAACAGAACATATATCAATCAATTCAACATGTCAGTTTCACGTAATACACAGTAGCAAGTCTCACAACATCAACCATAGCATGTTCACGCCTAAAGCTGCTAAGGGCTGCCCAATCCGTACCTTCACAGCTTCAATATACTTTAACAGTTCTCAAAAACCACGGCCAGCAACTAAATCAAGTCCACGGCCCTTGAAGCTCCACGGCAAAGCTCAACCAAAATCCTGGGAACTGAAATCTGTTTCAAGGCCTCGAGAATTAGCTTAACTCAAGCACAATTCTAAGCCTTAATATTCTAATACCTACGGCCAGAACTAACATCAAGTTCTAAACATCTACGCAGGTATTATCTACAAGAACAAAGCTCAAATCAACGAGAAATGCTCACCCAAAAGCTCACGCTAGCAGGAGAAACGCACGGCACAGATTTCTCCAAAAGCTTCGAACGCTAGCAGCTCCACGCTTCCAATACAGCGTTAATTCAAGGTCTAAAATGGGTAGCAATCGAAAGAGCTAAGCTAGGGGAGTTCAGTGCCACCAAGATCTTCAAAAACAAAGGCTGGAAGCGACGGGAATCGGTGGTAGAAAGTTACGGTGAACAGTAGCAAGTCGAGGGTTTCAAAGGAGGAAGAGGATAAGAAATATCGGGTGCAAAATATTCTAAGTGTAACTCAATACTTGTATTTAAATCCTCAAATGAATCGCTACTGTCTAAGTCAAACACCGACACCTAAACAGATTCCAGCAAATGCAAAATAGCGCCAATCAGATTTCTCAATCCACGCTTAAATCATCAGATCCCAGCGTTAACAACAAACGCCCGCTCACAAGTAAAAAACAACAGCGTTTTGGTAAAACAGATCTCAGCACTCAACGCAACAGATCTCAGCGCTCAACAGATGTCTACGCCTAGCAATACTGTTGGTCCGATAATCAGGATCAAAACGACCAGCAGCCGCGAATTTGTTAAAAGACTTAAAAGATTTTGCGCGTTGCTGATACAAACTGGAGCTGCAATAGCTCGTTGTTCTTGAACATCTAAAATAAAAACTCAACGGAAGAGCACCGGAGACAGATCTGGTATGATTTAAAAATCATGCGGAAAATACCTGAACTGAATCCTATATTTTAAAACAACTCCAACAGATTTATGTATAACATAAATCTGTTCGAGACTTGTGTGCTTGTGTGCTATTTGTATGCAATGCGAGAATGCTAAGTGTTGAACTGTTATGCGTGCAATGCTAAGATAAATATGCAATACTGAAAGCTTAGAGAACACGATACTCAGCAGGTTTGTTTCTGGAAGTTCGGACTTCAATGTCCTACATCTCCCCTTCTTCCACCTCGGAAGGCTCCAATAGAAGATTTGATCTTACAACTTCGTGTACAGACCCAATCCCACAACCAGCAGCTGTGAGAACTCCTAGACTCCTCAAATGCACAACAGCCTCAACTGTGTGATTTACTACATACACATGAGTTTTACGTCTTCGTGCTTGGACGGGAACTGTAAAACGTTTTGAGATTCATTCACCAATAAAGTGTGAATGAATCTCTGTGTGTGAGATTGTTACAATGAAGCTCTCAACTCTCTGTTTTTTTCTAACACACTAGGGAAAGGCTCTAAACTAGCTAATTCTAGTTCCACTGTAAACTTCAATTAAGCTCTCTCTCTCGAATGGTAATTGACAGCTTCACTTCAGATTCATTTTTCCCTCTGTTGTTGTCTTCTATTGATTTTCTTTTCTATCGAACAACAACTCTCACTGCCTCTGCCTCGCAGTTACGAAGTGTCTTCCCGTCTTTCTTCAATGGCGCTCTCTTCGCATATAAAGCCTCTGTACAAATTAATCCCGTTGTTCTTCCCGTTTGAAATGTGTCTTGTAAAGTACCGACAGGGAATTGTACTTGCGTCCTTTTCTTTTGCAGGCTTCTTGTCGTTTTCGCCATTTGAATTACGCTCAGCAGTTGACATCCAACTCTCGTAAATCGTCAACTGCTTCGCTGCTGATTTATCACTACGACTGAATTCATCTTCTGCTGATATCTTTGTCGACTGGATGCAAAGCACTGTAGCTTGCGACTGGTACATTTTCTTGCAACTGAATGCAACGCTTCGCTACTTCTTCTTTTCTTGCGTCTGGGTACCAAGTCAACTGGATATACAATAGCACTGTAGCTTGCGACTGGATTTATAGCAACAGCTGGTTTAATAGAGCTCACGACTGGATGCTGCTGTTGCTTGCGTCTGGTTGTCCAGCTGGTATTAAACATATGCTTCCAGCTGGTATCTTGCGACTGCTGGATCTCAACGCAAAGAGCATCTGCTGAATCTTTAGCGCAAGAGCAAAATGCTGTCGTATCAACTTATGTAAACGACATCGTTTTGCTATCGCTATCTCCAAATA
>KV008257.1:210471-253951 GCA_001598015.1 Dorcoceras hygrometricum
GTTTGTTTCTGGAAGTTCGGACTTCAATGTCCTACATCTCCCCTTCTTCCACCTCGAAAGGCTACACTAGAAGATTTGATCTTACAACTTCGTGTACAGACCCAATTCCACAACCAGCAGCTGTGAGAACTCCTAGACTCCTCAAATGCACAACAGTCGCAACTGTGTGACTAACTACATACACATGAGTTTTACGTCTTCGTGCTTGGACGGGAACTGTAAAACGTTTTGAGATTCGTTCACCAATAAAGTGTGAATGAATCCCTGTGTGTGAGATTGTTACAATGAAGCTCTCAACTCTCTGTTTTTCTCACACACTAGGGAAAGGCTCTAACTAGCTAATTCTAGTTCCACTGTAAACTTCAATTAAGCTCTCTCTCTCGAATGGTAATTGACAGCTTCACTTAAGATTCATTTTCCCTCTGTTGTTGTCTTCTATTGATTTTCTTTTCTATGCAACAACAACTCTCACTGCCTCTGCCTCGCAGTTAAGCAGTGTCTTCCCGTCTTTCTTCAATGGCGCTCTCTTCGCATATAAAGCCTCTGTACAAATTAATCCCGTTGGACACAACTTATTCCCGTTTGAAAAGTGTCTTGTAAAGTACCGACAGGGAATAGTACTTGCGTCCTTTTCTTTTGCAGGCTTCTTGTCGTTTTTGCCATTTGAATTACGCTCAGCAGTTGACATCCAACTCTCGTAAATCGTCAACTGCTTCGCTGCTGATTTATCACTACGACTGAATTCATCTCTTCTGCTGATATCTTTGTCGACTGGATGCAAAGCACTGTAGCTTGCGACTGGTACATTATCTTGCGACTGAATGCAACGCTTCGCTACTTCTTCTTTTCTTGCGTCTGGGTACCAAGTTGACTGGATATACAATAACACTGAAGCTCGCGACTGGATATATAGCAACAGCTGGTTCAATAGAGCTCACGACTGGATGCTGCTGTTGCTTGCGTCTGGTTGTCCAGCTGGTATTAAACATATGCTTCCAGCTGGTATCTTGCGACTGCTGAATCTCAACGCAAAGAGCATCTACTGAATCTTTAGCGCAAGAGCAAAACGATGTCGTATCAACTTATGTAAACGACATCGTTTTGCTATTGCTATCTCCAAATAGCATCTGCTGGTGAACAGTAGCTTGCGACTGGATATCTCCTCTACGACGTCGCTTCTTCTTGCGTCTGGATGTACAAGCTACCTGCTGATTCTTGCGACTGCTCTCTCAAACCATCTGCTGATTGTGATGACCATCACTGATGACGTCATCAATGCTAAACCATCTGCTGATCCTTCAACACGACGTCGCTTCATCTTTTTCGCTTCTCTTCATCTGCTGATAGCCAACTGTTGATTGCGATGACATCAAGGCTGATGTCATCACAGCTGATTCCAAATCTTGCGCATCTTCTCAACTGCTGATTGGCATTAGCTTCCTGCTGATCTTCTTCGTTCCAACTCCATCTTGCGACTGCTTCTTAGCTTCTTGAATAGCGACTGTTAATAGATTCATCAACAGTACTTATAATTGCGACTGTTAACAGATTCGTCAACAGTACTTTGCGACTGGAATCTTCTTCTTCGATCTATTTCTCCAGCAGACTTCTCAATACATGTACCAGCTGGTTCACTTCGCTCTTTAGCGCTTGCAGCTGGTTGTCATCGTTCCAGCTGGTTTATTATGCTCCAGCTGGTTCAACTTGGCCTCTGCCTGATTACGAACAGCTGATTCAACTTTGGACGTCTCCATTGCTAATCCAGCTGCCGATTCCATGAACACCAAACCAACTGCTGATTGATTATATTGTGAACCATCGGCTGGACAGATTCTTCGATAGCTAGAATCTGCACACTTAATTGGAATTGTTAGAAACACAATAACAGGTTTTGTGTAATTCAAAAACCTAATTAGGATCTGTCAAAACAGATCCATCAATCTCTCCATTTTTTATTTACACAAAACCTTAAATCAACGATGCATGTTCTAACAAATACAAAACACGCTAAGAGCTGGAAATCCAAAACGACGACGCGGCAACTAACTGGAACGATGCCGCATTGCTCAAAACAGATCTCTCCTCAAATACAACGCTAGCGCTTAAAAACAGATCTCTCATCTAAAAGCGCTACACCAGACGTCAACTCTACGTGTTGACCAACACGTGAAATCTGTTTACGTCAGCAGATCTCATCACGCAACTATTACTCGCGCTCGATACAACGAAACCAGATCTCTCAATCCAGCGATCACACGCTACAGTTCCGTTGACCAACGTTGACATCTGAAAATCACGAAATACAAACGCAGCACTCTCTTCAATCCAGATTTCACCAACGATAAATCCTGCGACTAGGAATATGAAATGCTCTTCGTGAGATCTGAATTTATCAAATCAGATTTCACCACAAATCTGAAATTCTAGAATTCGAAATCATAATTCTCGTGACTAATATAACCCAAAATCTGATTAATCACAATTCTTGAAATCTGATTTCTCACATTCTCCCCACCTTAAGAGATTTCGTCCTCGAAATCAAAGTCAAACAAGGGCAGAAACAATCAAACATGCAAATCAGCACAACACTACTCAAATTCGAAGCAAAAACCAGCAATTTACCTGGAAAAATCTGTACGATCAGTGCTCAAATAGATGAGGCCAGTCTTGCCTCATCTTCTCCTCCACTTCTCAGGTTGCTTCTTCTCGGCCATGCTTGCTCCAATGGACCATCACCAACGGTATAATATTGTTTCTCAGATGCTTCTCCTTCCTATCCAGGATCTGCAGTGGATATTCCACATAGCTTAAGGCAGAATCCAGCTCAACTTCGTCGGTTCTCAAAACATGGGACGGATCTGACTCATATTTTCTCAACATAGACACATGAAAGCCATCATGCATCGCTGCTAATTCCTCGGGCAGCCTCAATCTATAAGCCAACTGTCCAATCCGCTCAACATTCTCAAAAGGACCAACGTATCTGGGATCCAACTTGCCTTTAAATCTGAATCGCATAACGCTCTTGAAAGGAGAAATCTTGAGAAACACTCGGTCGCCAACCTCAAACTCCAAAGGTCTGCGTCTTCTATTAGCATAGCTAGAGAAACGGTCTTGAGCAGCTTTCATTCTACTCCGAATCAAATCAATCTGATCCTTCATGTGCTGAACAAACTCCGGTGTAGAAAGATATCTTTCACCAACTTCTTCCCAACAAATCGTGGATCTGCACTTTCGACCATACAACGCCTCAAACGGAGCCATTCCGATAGTCACTTGGTAGCTGTTGTTATACGAAAACTCAACCAAGGATAGCGAATCCTGCCAGCCACCGCTGAAATCCATCACAATTGCACGCAGCATATCCTCTAAAGTCTGGATAGTCCGCTCAGACTGTCCGTCTGTCTGTGGGTGATAGGCTGTACTCATAGCCAATCTCGAACTCATAGCTGCTTGCAAACTCTTCCAAAATCGAGAAGTGAACCTTGGATCTCTGTCGGACACTATCGAAACCGGAACTCCATGCAATCTATCCACATGGCCGATGTACAATTTCGCCATTTTCTTCATATAGCACCTCACGTCATAGGGAATGAAATGCACTGACTTTGAAAGTCTATCAATCACAACCCAAATAGCATCACATCCCCTGCTCGATCGAGGTAGATGAGTCACGAAATCCATGGCGATGTGCTCCCAATTCCATTGGGGCACCTCTAAACTCTGCAGCAAACCACCAGGCCTCATCCTCTCAG
The DNA here is from genome assembly GCA_001598015.1 of Dorcoceras hygrometricum. Lineage (NCBI taxonomy): Eukaryota > Viridiplantae > Streptophyta > Magnoliopsida > Lamiales > Gesneriaceae > Dorcoceras > Dorcoceras hygrometricum. Next base: position 214,227 of record KV008257.1, read on the forward strand.
CCTTGGCCTGTTGGCAATTCAAACACCTAGCAACAAAAGCCGAAATGTCGCTCTTCATGCCTGGCCACCAGTAGTGAGACTTCAAGGCATGATACATCTTCCTTTCGCCTGGATGCACACTGTACCGACTACAATGAGCTTCATTCATGATGGCCTCCTTCAAATAAATCAGGTTCGAAACCACTAATCTCCCTTGAAATCTCAGACATCCATCCAGCCTTGGCCTGTTAGGCAATCAAACACCTAGCAACAAAAGCCGAAATGTCGCTCTTCATGCCTGGCCACCAGTAGTGAGACTTCAAGGCATGATACATCTTCCTTTCGCCTGGATGCACACTGTACCGACTACAATGAGCTTCATTCATGATGGCCTCCTTCAAATAAATCAGGTTCAAAACCACTAATCTCCCTTGAAATCTCAGACATCCATCCGAAGAAACAGAGAAATCATCAGACTGACCATTCTGGGCCTTAATCCTCAACTCATGGATATAGGGATCAGTCCTCTGCGCTTCCCTGATGTCATGCAAAAGCTGTGGCTCAACCTGAATCGTAGAAACCATGAAATACTGATCACTTGGCTGAAATATCCAACCAGAAGTACTCAACTTCTCATAGATTTTAGAGACACTCAAAGAAGAAAGCATCGCAGGCTGGGTCTTCCTACTCAGTGCGTCGGCAACTGAGTTCATCCGCCCAGGCTGATACTGAATCTCACAGTTAAAGTCCTTGAGCAATTCCATCCATCGTCGCTGCCTCATATTCAAATCAGACTGCGTGAAGATATATTTCAGGCTCTTGTGGTCTGTGTACACCACAAATTCTTCACCATAAAGATAATGTCGCCAAATCTTCAAGGCAAACACTATCACAGCCAGCTCCAAATCGTGAGGGTACCTCGTCTCGTGAGGCTTCAACCGCCGAGACGCATAGACAATCACGTACCCATTCTGCATCAGAACATATCCTAGACCATTGAGAGAAGCATCGGAGCACACCACGAATCCTCCGGATCCAGACGGTAGAGCCAACACAGGAGCAGTAGTCAACTTATCCTTCAACGTCTGAAAACTGTTCTCGCACTCATCAGTCCACTCAAATCTCTTATCCTTCTGAGTCAACTGAGTCATAGGCTTAGCTATCGAAGAGAACTTCCAGATAAAACGCCTATAATAGCCAGCCAAACCAAAAAAACTACGGATCTCAGAAATATTTCTAGGTCTCTTCCAGTTAAGAACTGCTTCGACCTTGCTCGGATCTACCGAAACTCCTTGTGCTGAAATCACATGACCCAAAAAGATAATTCTGTCCAGCCAAAATTTGTTGGCATACGGTGGCGGATCCGGATCCCACTTCCCGGGGGCACAGCGGAAAACAAAATTAGCCCCGGAAAGCGTTCAATACATCAATGAAAATCTACAAACAGACATAGGGTGTTCATAGATTAGTCACCTTGCTGGCGTCTTGGCGCCTGGCTCCAACCAGAAATTCACAGGGAAAATCTGGCTCTTCTCGGTAGGCGGCGGTAGATCCTCCAATCAGGTCCACGACCGGAATCAATCTTCCTCCGTCAATCTGCACTAGAAGACTTGACGGATTTTCCACGGACGGAATCACCTCGAAGAGACGATCAGAACAAGTCCGATCACCCTATGGATGGCGGACGGTGGAGCACGGTGGCGCTTGGGGCGGCGCACGGCGGTCGGTCGATAGGGAGGAAGGAGAGGGCGGCGCCTTTTGTGTGATGGAGGCTAGGTTTGGTTGTGTAGTGTAGTGATTAATTAGCCCTAGATGTAACTCATATAATTATAAGTTAATCATGGGCTTGAACCGGCCCATTGGACTTGGGTCAGGCCCAAGTCCATATGAACATTCGGTTCATTTAAATAACTGCGGTTTCATCATAACTCCGATCGACGATCAGATCGGACCGATCGACTCAGTTTCCAAAACTGAATATTATGATGTGAAAAATAATTTTTCAGATACCTAGTCCAAAATGACAGTTTTGCCCCTCAACAACGGGAAATCGCTATTTGACCTCTGTTGACTTTTAGGAAGTCGCACTCCCTAAAATCCTCCTCAAGTGCTCAACACATTGAGCTCAGTTTCCGTGCGGGAATCATGAATCCAGACTTGTGTGACCCTCAATGGTTCAGGGATACAGCTAGCCGTGGGCCCACAACCATTGCGGCTCCGAAATCACAATTTCCGACTTGCCCATCGGATCATGGTAAAGCGCCTAGCAACATCGCCCCATGATCCCCTAGGTATCACTGATAGTGCCTGCAAGAACCAGTTGGTCGTGGTTAGCATACGGTACGGTCCTTTCAACACATATATCCCGATCAGATCAACGACCATTGGTAAATCAAGAGTCGCTAGAGATCCGATAGCTATGCGTACATCTTGGTGATCGAATAGTGACATCGCGAGTGTTACTAGGTAAACCCATTTACCTAAAACACTTCTAGTACTCTGGCCAGAGATTTATACACTATTATCTCCTCAGATAGCATAGGATATCCACGCATGTAAGCGAGCGGTGAATACTCGACAACGAAGCATCGACTCCTACATGCATCGGGACCTCACCCAATACCGCCGCCCAATGACCCCAAGTGAGTCGGAAAACGGGTCAAAGTGAGACGCCTATCATGTAGAGCCTCAATGACGTTTCGAGTAGTGAGGACTAATCAGTACACCAAGACCTCAGACTTTTCCACTCGACAAATGGTAACCACTTGGAAAGTCCGAACGAGGGTAGTTCGATAGATCACCAGGTCACTATCCATCTGCATGCTCAGAACATCACAATGTTCCCTACCAATGAAACATGGTACTTCGCATCGCAGATGCTAGTCTCAAGCTCGGGCGGCCTTATCCTCATTTTGACGGCCCAATAGATTAGGAACGTATTCAGAATTCACAGTGACTATTAGATGTGTTTCATAATAGCCGTCATACCCACTATCACATCTAACATACACTATGGTGCATTCTAGGTCTTTATCCAACACAATTGTTAATATTATAATCATAATGAAAATAAGGAATGCCATAAACAAATGCGAATATCATATATAAAGACTGTCGTATACAAGAGTCTATAAAACCCACACGCCACAAGTTGGCTAGTTGGGCATCTACTCTAACAAAATTCACACTTGCTGAACTTAGCATAGAGCTGCGAGTCTCTCAATCTTTGCAACACCAGTCTAAGATGCTCCTTATGCTCTCTCAAGCTCCTCGAGTAAACCAGGATGTCATGAATGAAGACGATCACGAACCGATCAATATACTCGCTGAAGACGCGATTCATCAAATCCATGAACATAGCTGGGGCATTCGTCAATCCGAACAGCATGAACAGAAACTCATAATGCCCATATCGATTTCGAAAAGCTGTCTTCGCCACGTCTGCGCCTCTAATTCGCAACTGGTGATAACCAGAGCGCAAATCAATATTCGAGTACACGACCGATCCCTGCAACTGATCGAACAAGTCATCAATCATCGGCAAAGGATACTTGTTCTTCACTGTTGCTTTATTCAACTCTCTGAAATCCACACACATCCTCATGGATCCATCCTTATTTTTCACAAAAAGAATCGGAGCTCCCCAAGGCGACATACTCGGTCTTATGAAGCCTTTCTCCAAGAGATCTCTCAACTGATCCTTCAGTTCTCTCAACTCTGCTGGTGCCAACCGATACGGAGCTCTAGAAATCAGGGCGGTACCGGGCACAACTCGATACCGAAGTTGATCTCGTGTCTCGGAGGAAATCCAGGAATCTCATCTGGAAACACGTCGGGAAACTCTCTAACGATCGGAATATCGCTCAACTCCAATCGCTGCTCTTGGGAACCGTCATGCGCGTAGATCATGAATCCAGCATTACCTAGCGATAACAGGCTAAACATCTCCATGGCAAAAACTAACGGAATCTTCGAGCGCGAATCAACACCGTAGAAATCCCACTTCTCACCCGAATCAGGGCGAAATACTCACAACACCATGGAAGCAATCAACAGTAGCCTTATAGCCAGATAACACATCCATCCCAAGATACAATCTAAAATCTCTAATCCCCAAAACAATCAGATTGGAGACCAAAACATGCTCATAAAATCTAATCAAACAATCAATAACTACCTCTCGGGACCAAAGACTCACACCAGCAGGAGTAGACACAGACACGACATCACACAATGGGGATGAACTCAACCCATGCTCAAACATAAACAACTCAGATATGAAAGAATGTGATTCTCCAGTGTCAAAAAGAACTCTAGCAGGATAATAAAAAATAAGGCATGTACCTCCAATCACCATGCCAGGCGTCTCCTCAGCCTGCTCTCTAGTCAAAGGGTTCGCATGCGCCTACTGGGGAATCTGAAACTAGGGTCTAGAAGGTCTTCCAAACCTAGACGGTCCACTAGGCTGAAATCCAGATCGCTGGGTAGGAGCAGGAAACTGTGGTCTCTAAGAAGAACCACCAACCGAAGCCTGCTGTGAAGGAATCGAAGTCTGTCCCCTCAACAACGAACACGCTCTCCGAAAATGTCCAGGCTGTCCACAGTTGTTGCATGTTCCCTGAACTCCTCGACACTGCGAAGTCGGATGCCTCCCTCCGCACTGTCCACAAAATCCGCCGCCAGAACCACTGCCTGAACCACTGCCAGAACCAGAGCTCACTGAACCAGAGGAACTCGAGTTGCCCTTCTTCTTGAATTGCTTCCCTCGAGGTCGGAACTGATGGCGACTCGACTGCTGTGACCCCTGAGGAGACTGATACGACTGCGACACATCCTGCACCGGCTACGAAGCACGCCCAGTCGTCTGATGCACCGGAGCCTCGGGATCCATCAAACTCTCCTCGATATCAACCGCATTGTTCACAACTTCAATATAAGTCGCCGGGGACCGAGACAACACCATCCGGTAAAGATCAGGTCTCAGACCCTTCAAAAACTTGTTCCTCTTTGTCCGCTCTTGGTTCGCTACATGCGGCATGTACACCATAAGCGCAGAAAACCGCCTCGCGTACTCAGCCACGCTCATCGTCCCTTGCTTCAGGTTATCGAACTCACGCTCTCGGCTACTGTAGTAGGACTCAGGGGTATACTCCTGTCGGAACGCCTCACAGAAGCTCTCCCAAGTAATCACTGTTAGAGTAGATGCCCAACTATCCAACTTGTGGCGTATGGGTTTATTGACTCTTTGTATAACGATCTTTATTTATGAAATACGTATTTCTTTTATGGCATTATTTATTTTCATTATGTTATAATGTTAACAATTGCGTTGGATAAAGACCTAGAATGCATCATAGTGTGTTAGATGTGATAGTGGATATGATGGCTATCATGAAACACATCTAATAGTCACTGTGTATTCTGAACTCGTTCCTAGACGATTGGGCCGTCAAAATGAGGATAAGGCCGCCCGAGCTTGAGACAAGCATCTGCGATGTGAAGTACCATGTTTCATTGTTAGGGAACATTGTGATGTTCTGAGCATGCATATGGATAGTGACCTGGTGATCTATCGAACTACCCTCGTTCGGACTTTCCAAGTGGTTACCATTTATCGAGTGGATAAGTCCGAGGTCTTGGTTGTACTGATTAGTCCTCACTACTCGAAACGTCATTGAGACTCTACATGATAGGTGCCTCACTTTGACCCGTTTACCGACTCAGTTGGGGTCATTAGGTGGCGGGATTGGGTGAGGACCCGATGCATGTAGGAGTCGATGCTTCGTTGTCGAGGATTCACCGCTCGCTCTCATGCGTGGATATCCTATGCTATCTGAGGAGACAATAGTGTATAAATCTCTGGCCAGAGTACTGGATGTGTTTTAGGTAAATTGGTTTACCTAGTTACACTCGCGATGTCACTATTTGATCTCCAAGATGTATGCATAGCTATAGGATCTCTAGCGAGTCTCGATTTACCAATGGCCGTTGATCTGATCGGGATATATGGATTGAAAGGACCGTACTGTACGCTAACCACGACCAACTGGTTCTTGCAGGCACTATCAGTGATACCTAGGGGATCATGGGGCGATGTTGCTAGACGCTAGGAATTTAGGGAGTGCGACTTCCTAAAAGTCGACAAGGGTCAAATTTCAATTTCCTTAAAGTTTGGGCTAGTTTGACTATCCTTGAAACTTGAGGGGCTAAACTGCAATTTTGGACTAGGTGGTTTGAAAAATTGTTTTCGCATCATAATACTCTGTTTTGGAAACTGTGTAGATCGGAGTTATGATGAAGCCACAGTGATAGGAATGAACCGAATGTTCATATGGACCTGGGCCCGCCCCAGGCCCATTGGGTTGGTTCAAGCCCATGTATCACTTTTATATACATGACTTGGTCTAGGGCTACAAAGATTACACTTGCATAACAACCCTAGCCGCCACTCTCCCTCCCTACTCCCTCACGGCCGCCGTCCGCCGTGCCGCCGCCCGCCGCCGGTGCTCACGTGATTGGACTTGTTCCGATCACGTCTACGAGGAGATTCCGTTCGTGTCAAATTCGTCAGCTCTTCTAGTGCAGACTGACGAAGGAGTCCTGTTTCCAGTCATGGACCGGATTAGGTGATCTACCGCCACCAACCTTGAAGTGCCAGTTTTCTTGTGAATCTGGTCGGAGCCAGGCGCCTAGACTTCATTAAAACATCCTATGTATGTTTTAGTGCTTTAATTATTATGTATTGAACATTTCCGGGGCAATTTTTGAAACTTCCGCTGTGCCCCCAGGAACGGGATCCGGATCCGCCACTGCGCCAACAATCACTGCCCCACTATCACGAAGGATACGAGAAGTACCCCTCCACCAGCACTGCGCATTATCCCTCAATTGCAGCACTGCCAACTTCAGTCACTTTTCCGGAGCGTACTCCAAAGTATCAAACATTTCCTCCATCTGGACTAACCAAGCCTCAGCAGAAGCACCACCCTCGGTAGCAGCAAAAGTCGGAGGGTTCGTACGCTGAAATCGAGCTAAGACTAGTTCCATCTCACCTATCCGGCGAGTCACATCATCCACCCGATGAACATCCTCATCACTATCTGGAGCCCTAGACCCCTCAGCGGAACGCCTAGATCTACCTCTCCTCGGCGGCATCTACACAAGTCTAGAGGTAAGGCTAACAACAGATATCATAACAAGGCAGATAAAATCACATAAGTCACAGAGTCAATCAAAAATCAAATCAAAACTCTGTGCCTAGACTCGAGTGTGATTAAAAAAAATCGAGCTTATCCCAGTTTAAGCTCTGATACCAAAAATGTCAGGCCCCGTGGTAATTTCTCACAATTAACACTAAATAAACGCATAAACACGGAAGCATAAAATCAGGGCTTAAAAATTTTTCGAAATCATTTGGGCCTGAACGTAAAAACATACATTCAAAATATCCATAATCAAAATATAAGTTATCTCAAACTTAAACAATACAGGTAACATCAAATCTCAAATCGTAACAGATCCCCAAATACATAGAATCTCGGGGCATCCCCCGGATCAATACATAATACAATATACTGGGACTCAAGGAAACGGGGATCGACCAGCTGAAAACAATACAGGTAACATCAAATCTCAAATCGTAACAGATACCCAAATACATAGAATCTCGGGGCATACCCCCGGATCAATACATAATACAATATACTGGGACTCAAGGAAACGGGGATCGACCAGCTGAACCTCCACTCTATCCAGCTTGGTTACCTGATGATCCTGCAAATGGGTAACACAGACCCAAACAACAAAAGCAGGAAAACAAATACGAGGTCTAGCCTCAGTACGAAGAGCTATGAAAATGGCTAAACATGCAACATGCCATAAATCAATGCTATGGATGCATGAGGGCTATCAAAGAATCGGATAGCTAGACCAATCCATCAACTGGCAAATCAAATCAAGCCTCTATACCACACACAGCCAATCAGCCGGTGGAAATCATCGGTCCGTGATCATCGGGGCCCGTCAGCCCATCACAACTCGGTGGTAGACACTCAAATCCGGTAGTCACCACTCCGATGATAGCGTTGGACTTTTCAGGCACGACTCATCAGTCAGCCAGTCACAACGTGGCACCCAATCAGGTCATCAAATCAATCTGTCAAGGCTCAATATGTATGCATGTATGCCAATCAATATCAATGTTCAATGCATACAATTCCCAATAGGTAAAATAGAACATATATCAATCAATTCAACATGTCAGTTTCACGTAATACACAGCAGCAAATCTCACAACATCAACCATAGCATGTTCACGCCTAAAGCTGCTAAGGGCTGCTCAATTCGTACCTTCACAGCTTATACCTTAACAGGTCTCAAAAACCACGGAAGAAACTAAATCAAGTCCACGGCCCTTGAAGCTCCACGGCAAAGCTCAACCAAAATCCTGGGAACTGAAATCTGTTTCAAGGCCTCGAGAATTAGCTTAACTCAAGCACAATTCTAAGCCTTAATATTCTAATACCTACGGCCAGAACTAACCTCAAGTTCTAAACATCTACGCAGGTATTATCTACAAGAACAAAGCTCAAATCAACGAGAAATGCTCACACAAAAGATCACGATTCCTACAATTGCAAAATAGCGCCAATCAGATTTCTCCATCCACGCTTAAATCATCAGATCCCAGCGTTAACAATAACGCCCGCTCACAAGTCAAAACGACAGCATTTTGGTAAAACAGATCTCAGCGCTCAGCGTAACAGATCTCAGCGCTCAACAGATCTCTAACGCCTGGCAATAAAAACACGCTAAGAGCTGGAAATCCAAAACGACGATGCAGCAACTAACTGGAACGACGCCGCATTTGCTCAAAACAGATCTCTCCTCAAATACAACGCTAGCGCTTAAAAACAGATCTCCCATCTAAAAGCGCTACACCAGACGTCAACTCTACGTGTTGACCAACACGTGAAATCTGTTTACGTCAGCAGATCTCCTCATGCAACTATTACTCGCGCTCGATACAACGAAACCAGATCTCTCAATCCAGCGATCACACGCTATAGTTCCGTTGACCAATGTTGACATCTGAAAATCACGAAATACAAACACAGCACTCTCTTCAATCCAGATTTCACCAACGATAAATCCTGCGACTAGGAATCTGAAATGCTCTTCGTGAGATCAAGATTTATCAAATCAGATTTCACCACAAATCTGAAATTCCAGAATTCGAAATCATAATTCTCGTGACTAATATAACCCAAAATATGATTAATCACAATTCTTGAAATCTGATTCCTCACAGGGAATGCCCTGTGCTTTTATTGTATTCGGTTTTAGTGTTGTTGATTGGTGCTCGATGCATGTTGTACTGTTGTACTGTGACTTTTAGTCTTGCGTAATTTATTCAACTGGGATAATTTGAGTATTGCAGTATTTTAAATTATGTTTTTATCAATCAGGCCAAAAGCAAAAATTTTAGCCACTATTTTAAATGTTTCAGCTATTGTTTGTGTATTTAAACTCTGTGCTTGTGCACGAGGCCTGACAGGTCAGGCCTCAATACGGAGTACATATAAATACAGCAATGTAGTATGAAATAAATATGCAACATGTAATACAATGTATGCTCGGGTAAAATCGAATCAGGTACCAAATCATCAGAGACAAATGAAAGCTCAATAACAAGGTGACAATGTCGTATGAGCTACCCGATCGCCCATCACAACAGCAAAGGAAGCCACATTGTCGAGGATTCAGGAGCTACCCGAGCATGCTCGATGGAAATTCAATCGCCAGATCTCTACTAGGCCACAGCAAATGAAGGGGCCGGCAACAAGTCTCGATGCGTCCTCAGTTGCACTCAATCGTGAGTGTGCCGATCGACACCACTCCAGGAGTGTTAGACCATCAATGTAAATCATGTTCTTAAGAATCATTATCACCTAATAATCATACTAAAGTGGTTAATTAATCACAATTAAATACAGGGTATAAAAATTTTCATTTTACTCCTGAGCTGATCTATTCGATACACCCAAGCTGGTCATAATCAGTTCGCAAAAGCTGTATATACATATATCAAAAACTGTTGATAGACAAAGCTCAACATGTGATACAAGGTGTACACCCTTCTACTCAAATCTAAAAATACAAAAGTTTAGCTAAATCTACACAACCTACTCCTATAGCTACTAGCTTGCTCAACCAGCTCGCGTTAACAGCTCAGCTACCTTGAGGACTTGCTACCCTATTTGATTTGATCCGGTCCCTGTCCCACTTATTGTCAAGCACGCATACAAGAAAAACAACAGCCAGAAAGCTCTGATAAGAAAACAATCTCAGTATAATCAGGATGCACAGACAACTCATGCATGAATGCAAGTATGAAATTGAACAAGGATTGTTCATCTGTTCTTCAAGGAAATCTCATAGGTTCTGGGATCCCGGGGACTAGGCTCTGAGCACAACCACCTACTCAACCCTTCGGGGTGGTGTCCTCCTTCTCAATACCCTGACATTGGAACACTACAGTGAGTATTCAGCTTTTAGGAGTGACTCGACACCCATCACCATTCAACTATAGCTTCCAAACATCATTCATGGCTGAATCCACCATCTATCTTGGTTCTCAAGCTCAATATGAATGCAAAAATGTCAGTAAGTGGCTTCGTAATGCTCAAGAATCCTTCAATAAATCTACGATAATAGCCAGCTAATCCCATAAAGCTACGTATTTCTGGAACAGATGTAGGTCTTGTCCAGTTACTCTGTAAGGACCCACCCAGCTCCCTACTGTGGAGACCCTGGAGGGTGAACCCATACTCATAGGACTACCCACACCCCTGGAAGTTTGGTTAAACTGCCTTCCCAGGGAATTGAACCCGGATCACCAGGCTTATTACCCAAAGTTCACCTTCCCTGATACCACTTGAGCTAAGTGGTACCAGCATGGTACTCAACTGGTAAAGCGTGTAGCAACAGTTGAGTACCATGCTTTAACCAAGCCTTATGGTGTTAAACCCTTTAAGCACAATGCAAATGATCCTTTGCATTGTTGGTAATAAGCTTTTCCATGTGCATTGTTGGTAATAAGGATTACCCATGCTGGTAATCCTTATTACCACTCCAGTCTCTTCCAAAGTCCTCGAAGCGCCTAGTAGCTCAAGTGGTACCAGGGAAGGTGAACTTTGGGTAATAAGCCTGGAGATCCGGGTTCAATTCCCTGGGAATACAGTTTAACCACACTTCCAGGGGTGTGGATAGTCCTATGAGTATGGTTTCACCCTCCAGGGTCTCCACAGTAGGGAGCTGGGTGGGTCCTTACATACTCACTTCTTCAATCTTTCTAGGATCAACTGAAATTCCATCGCCATATATGATATGTCCAAGAAATGCTACTTGTTCTAACCAAAATTCACATTTGGATAGCTTAGCATAGAGATGTTCTGTTCGCAGAGTCTGTAAAATAATCCTCAATGTTTTGCATGATCAGCATGGTTTGGGGAGTAGATCAAAAATCATTAATTAAAATGATTACGAACTCATCCAGGTATTTTCAAAATATTTGATTCATCAATCCCATGAATACTGCCGGAGAATTTGTTACACCAAATGGCATGACCAGAAATTCATAATGACCATATCTTGTTTGAAAAGTTGTCTTTGGGATATCTTCTTCTCGCACTCTCAATTGATGATACCTGGATCGTAAATCCATCTTAGAATAGACAGCTGAACCTTGTAATTGATCAAATAAATCATCTATCCGTGACAATGGATATTGGTTCTTAATCTTCACCTGGTTGGGTTTGTGATAATCAATACATAACCTCTTAGAACTATCATTCTTCTTGACAAATAACACAGGAGTGCCCCAAGGGGCAACACTTGGTCGGATATAGCCCTTGACTAACAGCTCTTCCAGCTGTTTTTTCAGTTCTTTCAATTCTACAAATGCCATCCTGTAGGGAGCTTTCGATATTGGTTGTGTCCTTGGCAGTAAATTAATGCCAAATTCTATCTCACGAGCTGGCGGCAACCCAGGAATATCTTGAGGGAACACATCAGGGAAATCTTGCACCACTTGTATATCTGTTAGGTTCGGGCTAGACTTTGTCACATCCATGTCATAAACTAAGAATCCTTCTGCCCCTCTTTGTAATAATCATGTCATGGTTAACACAGATACCAATGGGATTTTGGGTCTAGAGCCCTGATCATAAAAAATCCATTCCGTTGTCACCTCTGATCTGAATTTAACCACCTTCTGGAAACAATCTACGGTTTTCTGTACTTGGTTAAGGTATCTATGCCCACAATACAGTAAAAATCTGATAAAACAAGTACTATACCATCTATATCAATCACATGTCCGTCATATTGTAATTCATAGTTCTTAACTACACTGACCGACACCATTCCAATCCTTACCAGTGAGGAAATAACAACGACATTTGGTAGTAAAGCAGATCGCAGAGAATGTAATAGAACAAATCTTTCATCTATAAAGGTATGGGATGCACCGGTATCTATCAACACATAACCAGGATAACCAGCAAGGAAACATTTACCTGCAATGACATCATCTGGTGTAATCTGAGCTTTCTCTTCAATGATTGCAAAGACTCGAGCTTGTTGTCTTTGTGGATGGCCTCCTCCTTTACTCCTAGCTGGTCTACTCTGAGCTGGTGGTTGAAATGAGTGTACACCTCTAGATTGCCTTTCAGGAGGATGTACAGATCCGGAAGCACTTGCACTCTGTGATTGAGCTGGGCCACGCTGAGGACACATCCTGGAAAAATGTCCAGGCTACTGACAGATACGACACTTTCCAAACATGTGAGACCCCAATTAATCGAGGTAATTAGTATCTTAATCTGTTTGAATTAAGGGTTAATCATTCGGGTTATCCAGCTTAGAGGTAATCTGGTATGTTGCGCAAGCTGGTTTGACGTGTGAAAGCATAAACTGTTCATGGTGCACCAGATTAGGCGCTACCTATTAAGCAAAGGATATGCTATCTGTGAGCTGTTCTGGGATCGCAAGCTATTATGGATTGGTGCGCTGTGATCTGAGAGCTTATCGAACATCTTTGGGGTGTTGTAAGCTGATAAGAGTATCTTGAGCTGATAGATAGGATACGTTCTGTTCTAAATTCCCCCGAGCTGAGTTGCATGAACTGTTAGACAGTGATGCTCGTGCAATCTGAGTTGCCTTGGTGTGAGCTAGTGGCGTAGCAGCTCTGAGCTATTAGTGAGGGTCAGTTCCGGTGAGAACTGATTGTATTTCAGAGTTGGAGTGGTGCACGATAGCTGTTAGAAGTCATCAGCCTGGTCGTAAGCTGATAGCAAAGAGCAGGTTCTACGAGAGCTGTTGGTCTCGCGTGAGCTGATCTAGTGCATAAACTAGTCTGGAACTACTGTAGCATCTGAGAGCCTGTGCTGTTGTGAGAGCGTGATCTGTTGGGACGTGAGCTGCTGGATGCGAGAGCTGGTAGCATGTGCATGCTGAGCTGTACACTGGGCTGAGTCGTTGTACCCGTGATTTGTTGAAGTGGTGGGTATATATACCAGCACTTAGTTATTTCAGAACGCATCCCTTAGCGTATTCGGAAATCTCTAGACAGATATATTCCCCCAAACCCTAGACACTGTTCACCCGTCTAGTAATTTTTAATTCGCTGGAGTTTGACCGGTCCGTTGGGAGTGAGGATGCAGCGATTGGAAACCCCACTTCAAGGTCAACGTTTCAATGCCAGTGTGGAGTCGGGAGGAGGCCGAACAAAGGGGATCATCAGGAAGCTTCATGAGTTGGGTTTAATGATTTCCGGTGGGGTTGAGCTTCAATTCAGGTAAATGTGTTCTGATAGCGTTGGTTTATGGCCCTAGCGTTTACCTTTGAGCCGGATGGAGATCTGTTTGTAGTCATAGTGGTTCTGGGCTGTGAGGCCTTCGGCCGAGAGCTATGTAAGCTTAGGCAGTGCTGATTTCTTAAGTATGTTGGCAGATTAGTACCTCCTGGGTGGTTTAACATGAGCCGCTGTCCGGGGCTGTTGGCCGAGCGAAGCATGGAGTGCGTCTGCTGGCATTAGTGAGCTGTGCTGAGGTATTTTGACAAGATCTACGTAAGGTACGAAGCTTGTAGTTACAGCTCTAAGTTAAGCATGTGAACATAGGGGCTGTGGGCTGTGAGGTCGTAGACTGGTCATCGGTATGCTGAAATCTGTTATGCTCGTGCTGTATTTCCGAGCTGTTTCTCATGTTGTGTATAATTCCTGAGTTGTTTGCTATCTTATGCGTGTGCTGGATAGCTACATTGTTTGTGTTGTGCTAGTTGTCGTGCTATGGGCTTGGAGCTTCGTTTCTCAGCCTAAGATTGCACAGTATCGTCTGTTCGGCGATGTGATAGTACCTAAGCTGTTTTGTTTTTATTCATGCGTGTGAGTCGGAGCTGTTTTGGTATATGTTGTATGGATTACTCATACTGTTCTCTAGTATGCTGCATGTTGTTCCCATTTCTGTTAACATGGCATACATGCATGCCATATCGTTGAGCTCCTGTTATACCCGTATGTTATTTCGAAAGTTGAGCTCCTCCCTTGCCATTCATATGTGTTCTGTGAATTGGGCTTCTCCTTTGTTATCCATGCTAGCATCTTATTGTTGAGCTCCTTCCTCGCTATATCTCTGCTAGTCGTTCCCTATTTTGAGCCTTCTTGTTATCTATGTTCGTCATTGCTGTGGTGGATTATTTAGTACCAGGAAGCTTGTTGTTGGATTTATTGAGGACGAGCGGCTAGCTAGCGTGCTCCTCTTCTCCCTGTTGTTGGGTGGTTTGCCACTATGAGACGAGTGGATAGCTACCACGCTCTCATAAGCTTGGGCATCAGCGGGTTGAACTGTTCTTGCTTTTGGTACCGTGTGTTGAGACGAGTGGATAGCTACGGCGCTCTCACAATGCCCTGTGGCCACTATTGTTTGTACTTCCAGTCGTGGAGTTGTTTTAAGAGCCCTGTATCTCCGGCTTTTGATCTGTTCCTACGAGCTATGTACCTCCAGCTGTTGAGTGTTTCTGTGAGCATTGTGTCTCTAGCTGTTGAGTCGTTCCTTGAGCACCAATAATGTATTGTACTTTCCTTTTTGCATATGCACGACATTCATGTTGCATGCTTTATTGACTGTTGTTGTTATTTGCTCTTCGTACTGAGGTTTAACCTTGTTGTTTTTTCCTTGGTGCTGCTTTGGGCGTGTTTTGGCTATTGCAGGCCTTTTTCAGGTAGTTCAGCTGGTCCGTTAGTGAGACAGCTGTTGCAGTCCCTGGCGTGAGTTCCCAGTTATTTATATATATGCTATATCGAGTCATTGCTAGGGGATGCCCTGTGTAGTTGTTTGTATTTGGCTTGATTGAGTTGCATGTGTAATCTTTGTTATAGCAGTTGTTGCTGCGGCTTTTGAGTCAAAGCCTTATTTTGAGTATAAACATATGTTGAATGTTACATTTTCAGTCAGGCCGAAAAAAGGAAAAAATTTTCCCGCTTTTTGAGCTTCCGTGTTTTTGCGTGTTTTAGCTGTTTTTAGAACACCGGGCCTGACAAAACACCCCTCTACATTGTTCACTCGGGTGTTTTCCTCCACACTTTTGACAATGTACAACAATCTGACCACCACTCTGTTGTTGTGGTCCACTCGAGCTAGAAGAACTACTACCAGCTCGCTTAAACTGTTTTCCTTTTGGCTTGAAGAAAGCCTTCTTCCCACTGCTACTACTGCTTCCTCCTTAAAATCTATGATATGGGGAGTCTGGGAAGTAGTTGGTGCCTGCTGGAATGGTCGAGGTTCAAAGGGTATTCTTCTTTTTCTGAGTAGTCCGGCTTCTACTCCTTTCGCCCTATTGAGTGCCTCTGATAATGTCGTGGGTCGTCCAGTATTTACCAACGTAAATACATCGGATTCAAGCCATTAATGAAATGATTGGCTTTCTATTCCTCATTGTCAGCTATATGTGGCGCAAATCGCAATAACCTAGAAAATTTAGCCACATATTCTTCAATATTCAGCTGACCTTGCATCAGAGTAGCCAATTCATCTCCTTTTTCTTTTCTATATGATACGCGGAAGAAGCGTTGATAAAATTCAGTTTTGAAAACATTCCATGTAACAACTCTGCCTTGATTCTCTATCGCCTTTTTCAATGTTATCCACCAATTTTTCTCAACATCATGCAATTGGTGAAAAACCAATCTGGTTCGGCGATCATCGGAATATTCTAACAAATAAAATAATTGTTCCATTTCTTCCAACCAGCTTTCACATTCGATGGCATTTTCTGTTCCTTTTCATGTCAGTGGTTTAAAATATTGAAATCTGGTTAATAAGGTTTCCATCGGAGTTGGATTTTAATCCATCAATTCATGTGCAGAACTACCTTGTTCATTCTGCGGAGGAGCTACGGGTCGTGGAACAGGTTGTACTCGTCGTGGAGGCATATCTCTCTAGTCAGAGAAGCAACACATGAGTTCATTATCAGGTGCAACATTTGGGTTTCATATGTCCCATGCTTGGTATACTCATGTATTCACAAGAGAAATTCAACATTGAGCAATGTTGTGTCTCAGGGTGTGATACATATACCCATACGTTACAGACACATCTTAGCAAGTAAGCACAGAAGTTAGGAAAATCAAGCTTGCATGGGCAATAAGCACACAACAACTCAATTCATATTCACAACATACAGAGATCAAAGTGAACTCATTCTACCCCACTCGCTTACTCTCTTCAGACAAGATCTTATGTGCTCTGATACCACCTAACGTGAGAACAGCAATGTTAATCATGTTCTTAAGAATAATTATCACCTAATCATACTCAAGTGATTAATTAATAACAATTAAAGACAGGGTATAAAAAATTTCATTTACTCCTGAGTTGATCTATTCGATACAACCAAGCTGGTCATAATCTGCTCGCAAAAGCTGTATTACATATATCAACAACTGTTGATATACAAAGCTCAACATGTGATACAAGGTGTACACCCTTCTACTCAAATCTAAAAATACAAAAGGTTAGCTAAATCTACACAACCTACTCCTATTGCTACCAGCTCGCTCAACCATCTCACATTACCAGCTCAGCTACCTTGAGGACTTGCTACCTTGTTTGATTTGATCTGGTCCCTACCCCACCTGTTTTCAAGAACATATATAAGAAAAACAACATCCAGAAAGCTCTGATGAGAAAACAATCTCCGTATAATCGGGATGCATAGACAACTCATGCATGAATGCAGGTATAAAATTGAACAAGGATTGTTCATCTGTTCATCAAGGAAATCTCATAGGTTCTGGGATCCCGGGGACTAAGCTCTCGGCACAACCACCTACTCAACCCTTCGGGGTGGTGTCCTCCTCCTCAATCCCCTGACTTTAGAACACTACAGTGAGTATTCAGCTTTTATGAGTCACTCGACACCCCTCACCATTCAACTATAGCTTCCAAACGTCTTTCATGGCTGAATCCGCCATATATCTTGGTTCTCAAGCTCAAGCTGAATGCAAACATGTCAGTATGAATACTCATAATCAGTAAAAGAATTCCAACAGAGCATATATTATTAAATCACGATAATATAGCATTACCAGCATAGATAACACGAAATACTACTCAATTCAGTATGTATGTGATTCGTGGGACACTCGAGATTATCAGCTCTCTCGAGCATGCATTCCCATCATAACTCATATCCAATTATACCTCTGAATGTAGTCTTAATGTACTTTGAACGTTGGTTGAGTGATTAGAACGGCTTCCCATGTGTTTCTATTTCTTTGTAGGTTCCTTCTGTCAAAATTCGCCAAAGGACCCATGTACTTCTATTTATAGTTGTTCCACTGCTTAAATATCAGAAGATAAGGATGCGCCGCCTGGTATACCCAATAACCAATAAAACAGAGTCCTCCTAGACATGGTAAGTCTGACAGTATGTGACTCAGCAATCTCAACTTGTGGACAGCAGTACAGGTGACAAGGACCGACCAACTACTCGATGTGGTACCATGCCATTTGTGGTCTCAGACCACGAGCTGGTACCAGCTCAGGTTACAACCAGCTCGCAGTCCTTCGATCTGAACCTAGCTTCTTGTTCAGATTGTGTATAAGCAGAACATGAATCAGTTTTTAGGATTCGAAATCGACTGGTGATTCTTGAATCAGCTTTCTTTCCCATATCTATATCAGCTTAATAGATCGCCAGATATATCTATAAACTAGCTCGCGTACAGACCCGCTCGTGCCTAAGATGGAACCCATAAACCGTACTAGTCTAACGAAACCGACGAACCACACCGGTCAACAGTACAACCCTCGGTTAACTCCTCCAGCTCAGGGGACTCAGAATGCCCCCAGCTCAGACAGGTTGATCATCTCTCAACTGGTTTTCCCAAACCAGATCTCTATCAACCAGCTTAGCACTCAGCTATACAGTTTAGCTCTCCCAATTCGAATTCTATTGCTCTGATATTAGCTTCGAGCACCTAAATCACTCAGCTATTATTATCATCTATGTAACCTCCATACATCATCACGATAACCAGCTTACGAAATCAGTACAGCAACCAGCTTGCGTCCGAGCTGGTCTATACTATGTTTTTGCTCAATCGATTACTGTCTTAACCGCAATCATACACTAATGCTCTTGATACTTATCAGTAATTAAAGACAGTCCTTACAACGATAGTCTCTGAATCAACATCATCAATATCTCAGGAGGAAAATCCGATCGAATTTATGCATCGGTTATAAATAAATACATATCAGGCTCAATATGAACGCAAGAATCCATGACAATTTCTCACATGTTGTGATGTCATGCTCAATGCCACAAGTACTAAAATACAACATGTAAATTCACATAAACACAACTCACATAAGTCACATAGTACACATTTCTAACTCTACAAAGCTGTAAAATACTCGTTTAATCCATACCTTGCAACAATCTTACCACAATATCTCAATATAAGCTCACGGCCAAAATAGAATACACCATTGTCTATGCACAGCTCTCGTCCAACAGCTCAGGGCGTAGAGAACACGGTAAAAACCACAAGAGAGGTGCAAATCTATACAAACACCCACAAAATTCAGCTCTGATAAAGCTTAAACAACTCACGATCGAAGCTCTCAAATCAATTCAACTACAATTTAACATCGAACACTACTCCAGCTCAATTATTAACACCAAGAACTGAAACCAGCACCAACAGAACACGGTTACCTGAACCAAAGCACAACTTGGCTGGAAAAATTCTAGAAATCGAATGATTAAGCTTCTCGTCGACTTCTCTATCCAGGTCGCTATCGTCATCCAAACCTGTAAGGAAACATACAGCTCGAATAGAGGTTTCCAACCGTAGTACTCTTACTCAAACTGATCAGCAAAGGTCTTTTTTGGATATGGCCCTTGAGTTCCTTTTATTGGAACTATGTTTCTATTTATTTTTGTTTCTAATTGGGAAGTTACAGGTCGGATGAACAGTGCCAAGGCTTCGGGAAAAGGATATCTGATCGAGCTCTTCGAAGAAGATAAGATATTGTGTAGTGTAAAAAGGACCAACACTTTGTCAACGGTCATATATGTACATTTAATTTCTCCAATCTGCTCTACAGTGCTTCCATATCATCTCAGACATCTATATTGTATCCAGTTTAGGCAGCAGATCAGCACACACAATACAACCAGCTCGTGCACACCCAGATCAGCTATTGCACACCGACAGCTCTAGCACGTAGATCAGCTCTCGCGCACAGATCAGTTCTTGTGCAAAAAGATTGCATACCTTCCAGCACACTAGAACTAGATCAGCTCACACACCATGCACAGCAGTATCGGATCACATCAATAGATCAGTTCACGCACTTCAGCTCGTGCACTCCAAACAGCTCTCGCCCAATCTGATTTCCCATTCAGCTTGCACCCGATACGAATGCCACAAAAAGATCTCACCTAATATGTTCTTCACAATCAGCTTACACTTTTTCCAAATAGTACAGCACAACCCCCGATCTTACTGCTCAGCTCAGAACACCGCGTAACTCCCAAAGTTGAATCCAGCTTATGCCTCACTACTCAAAACTGATATCGGCTTAGAGCAACCACACTGCCAGCTCGCACTAAATAAGATCAGTTCACACTAGCTCAGCACGGGCTATACTGCATAGTATTTCCATAACATCTTGCGCAACAGCAGATCAGCACGGGCCACCAGATAAGATCATGCCTGTGATGATTCCTTCTAACTTGATTTACTCCCTAAGCTGATAAATCCAGATTAAACCATTGTTAATCAAATCTGATTAACCACTAACCACCTCTACTAATCTTCGTCCTCACAGACATAGTTTTCTTTATTAAATCAGGAACAAATAAAGGATCCTTTGATAAGAACTTAAAATTGGAGTGCAGAAATAAATAAACATCTCCAATTGCTACGACCGCAACTCTTGCTCTATTTCCCAGCCTCAAGTGGGTCTCACCCATCCTAAGATACCGAATTATTGTCATTATCTGAAATTCATTGCAGATATGAGATCCACATCCGGTATCCAGTACCCAAGAAGTCGAGTTAAGAGACATATTTATTTCAATATAGATATACCTTTCACTGCTCGTAGCTGCTCAAGATAATCGCGGCAGTTCCTCCTCCAATTCCTAGGCTTGTGGCAGTGGTGGTAAACTTACTCAGTCTTGTTGGGCTTAGGAGACCTTGCCTTGGGCTTCTTGTTGGGAATATTCTCCTTCACAGGGGCAGAACTCTTTTTACCCTTGAGTTTGGGGCCCTTCTTCGTATACGAAGAAGAGTCCAAGAGGAGGATGGGCTTGTCCTTCTTCATGGTCCCTTCAAATACGACAAACATGTTTACCAACTCTTCAAGGGTGGCATCTAGCTTGTTCATGTTCCAAAAAAGGTCGAATGCAGGAGGGATGGAGAGAAGAAGCAAATCCACAGACAGTTCATGTGTAAGTACAATTTCAAGGCCCAATAACTTTTCAATGAGCCAATCATACGGACCACATGCTTGTGGACTGAAGTCCCCTCGCGCATGCGATCGGTCGTGAGTTCCTTTTTAGTTGTTAACCTCTCTGCCCGAGAGTTCTCACCATACAACTCTTTGAGGTGCATGTGGATGTCAGCAGCATGCACAGTGCCCTCAAATTACCGTTGCATTTCATTGGACATAGAAGCCAACATGTAGCACCGTGCCTTGAGATCATGGTCCCACCATTTTACCAGTTTCGTGTCAGGCCACGTGCGCTAATACACCAATTATACGGAAGCATAAAAAATATAGGGCTAAAAATTTTTCGATTATGGGCCTGATCCAATATCATTTCAAAATACATTCATAATCAAAATAGGAGTTTAACTCAAAACTTAAACAACAACAGTTAACAACAGATAATCAATTAATCTCGAGAAACAGATCCCCAAATACATAGAAAAAATACGAGGTCAAACCTCAATACGAAGAGCACAATAAAAGCATCAATCATATCAGACAATACAATATATCCACCGTGCAATGCATGTAAGGGCTACCAAAAATCATCGGTAGGCAAACATAATAGCACAACGACTCAACTGTGCAGATCTCATCAATCATCATCATCTTGTGATTTTCAGGCACGACGACTCAGTCGACCATCACAAGGCAGTGTGGTATTCAGGCACAACGACTCAGCTGGCCACCACATCAAAACAGCGTTGGACCTTTCAGTCACGACGACTCAGCCGGACGATCACAACGTGCAAAGAGGGAATGCAGCTTTCAAAGGAAATCAGGCTCAATATGTATGCGTGAATGCACAGCAGACTCATTCTTAATCAATGCATAACATAACACGCACAAACAGATGTGAGCACATAAGCAGCAGTCAATGCAAAACACAACAGATAATACACGACAGAAATATTCCCAAAGCTGATATCGAAACAGCTTAATATAGCTCAATTCGTACCTCAAACCTCAACACATATTACAACAAGAAGGGTGCAGCAACCAACTCAAGTCTACTGCCCAAGAAGCTCCACGGCAACTCAGCAGAAGCTACTACAAGCTCAAATCCAAAGCTGTTAAAGAACAGACAAGCTACTGGTCCACAATCGCGAAGACCTACGAACTCTGCAACTACTTCACGCTCCTCAAATCCGGCGATTCCAGTCTCCAAACTGGTATCAATCGAAAGCCCTAGAGAAGATGAGCTCAGCGCTACCAATCTTGCTCCAAACGGCGGCGGCAAACGACAACAATCGACGGAAATAGGGTTCGAATGAACAATAGCAATCGAGGGTTATCGGGGAAGAAGATAGGAAATGTAAGGTTCAAAATATTCTAAGTATCGATCAGCACTTACATTTAAATCCCCAGTCAAAGCTGCAACAGAAGTCATCAGCGACTTATTCAGATCTCTCCCCAACTCAGATCTTGGTACTAAACAGCTTTCATTCTAAGGCAGAAGCTTCTCGGATCTGGTTCTCTAAAAAATACCAAAACGACGTCGCTCTTACTTATCAAAACGACGTAGCATCGAAGTCAAGCTCTCACAACAGATCTCACTAACGCTCCTCAAATCTTGATCACATGTGTATTCACCAGACTGCATCGGTCTTCACAGCACCGTTGACCAACTTTGACATTTGATCGCGCCACTAGACAGATCTCACTCACTAGCGCCAAGTCTGAATAGGCAATATGATGTCGCATTCTCTCTAGCAACACCATATCTGCTGAGCACCTGAATGACAGCGTTTCACTCCTTGCTTGCGACAACTCACGCAAACACACCAGGACACATCTGAACATCAAGATCTCGCTCAAATCTGAAAAAATCACAAAGTCCTCAAATCTGGAAACCCGATACTCAGAAACTCAATTAGCTAATTCAAAACCAAATCTAATTAGCAGATAAATCATACTTAGCAAATTATAGTCCTCACATTCTCCCCATCTTAAGAGATTTCATCCTCGAAATCAAAGGCAAACACAGGGCAGAAATCAACAAACACTGGAACTTACCAGAACAACTCCACTGTCAAAGCTCAAACAGATGAGGCCACTCTTGTCTCATCTTCTCTTCAACCTCCCAGGTAGCTTCCTCACGACCATGCTTGCTCCATTGGGCCATCACCAATGGAATAACCTTATTCCTCAGCTGCTTCTCCTTCATATCCAGATTCTGCACTGGATACTCCACATAACTCGAGGTAGAATCCAGCTCTACTTCATCAGTCCTCAACACATGGGATGGATCTAGCTCATATTTCCTCAACATTGACACATGAAACACATCATGCATCGCTGCTAGCTCATCAGGAAATCTCAATCTATAAGCCAACTGCCCAATCCTCTCAATAATCTCAAAGGGACCAACGAATCTAGGAGCCAATTTACCCTTCAATAGAAATCTCATCACACTCTTGAAAGGAGAAACTTTGAGAAACACTCGATCACCAACTTCGAACTCTAGAGGTCGGCGTCTTATTAGCATAGCTAGCATGTCGATCTTGAGCAGCTTTCATCCTACTCCGAATCAACTCAATCTGATCTTTCATGCGTTGCACAAACTTAGGAGTAGAAAACTGCTTCTCACCAATCTCTTCCCAGTAGATCGGGTGATCTACACTTACGACCATACAGCGCTTCAAAATGGGCCATCCCAATAGTCACTTGGTAGCTGTTGTTATAAGAAAACTCAACTAAGGACAAGGAATCCTGCTAGCCACCACTGAAATCCAAAACAACTGCTTGCAGCATATCCTCTAAAATCTGAATGGTCCTCTCAGATTGACCATCTGTCTGTGGGTGATAGGCTGTACTCATAGCCAATCTCGAACCCATTGCTACCTGCAAGCTCTTCCAGAATCGGGAAGTAAACAAAACAACTGCTTGCAGCATATCCTCTAAAATCTGAATGGTCCTCTCAGATTGACCATCTGTCTGTGGGTGATAGGCTGTACTCATAGCCAATCTCGAACCCATTGCTACCTGCAAGCTCTTCCAGAATCGGGAAGTAAACCTTGGATCTCTATCGGACACTATCGAAACCGACACTCCATGCAATCTCACCACATGGTCAATGTACAGTCACGCCATTTTCTTCATCGAACACTTCACATCATAGGGAATGAAATGGGCTGACTTCGAAAGTCTATCAACAATAACCCAAACAGCATTACATCCCCTACTCGATCGAGGCAAATGCGTCACAAAATCCATGGCGATGTGCTCCAATTCCATTGAGGCACTTCTAAACTCTGCAGCAATCCACCAGGTCTCATCCTCTCAGCTTTGACCTGTTGGCAATTCAAACATCGAGCTACAAATCCAGATATGTCATTCCTCATGCCTTCCCACCAATAGTGAGACTTCAAAGCATGATACATCTTCCTCTCGCCCGGATGCACACTGTATCGACTACAATGAGCTTCATTCAATATGGCTTCCTTCAAATCAATCAAATTCGGAAACACAATCTACATCGAAATCTCAAGCATCCATCAGAAGAAACAGAAAAATCCTCAGACTGACCTTTCTGAGCCTTAATCTTCCAGTCATGCACATACATATCAGTCCCCTGCGCTGCTCTAATGTCTGCTACAATCTGTGGCTCGAACTGAAAAGAAGAAACCACGAAATACTGATCACTCGGCTGAAAACGCCACCCAAAAGTCCCCAAATCCTCATGGACTTTGGATATACTCATCAACGTCAACATCGCCAATTGGGCTTTCCTACTCAAAGCATCGGCCACTAAATTCATTCACCCAGGCTGATACTGAATCTCACACTCAAAATCCTTCAGCAACTCCATCCAGCGGCGTTGCCTCATATTCAAGTCTGACTACGTGAAGATATACTTCAAACTCTTGTGGTCAGTGTACACCACAAATTGTTCACCATACAAATAGTGACGCCAAATCTTCAAGGCAAACACTATCGCACCAACTCAAGATCATGAGAAGGGTATCTCGTCTCATGGAGCTTCAACTGTCGAGACGCATAGTTTATCACATACCCGTTCTGCATCAGTACACAACCCAAACCACTCAGAGAAGCATCAGAGCAAACTACAAAACCTCCAGAACCCGAAGGCAAAGCTAACACAGGAGAAGTAGTCAACTTCTCCTAAGCAACTGGAAACTAGACTCACATTCAACTGGAAACTAGACTCACATTCATCAGTCCAAACAAACTTACTATCTTTCTGGGTCAACTGAGTCATCGTCCTAGCTATCAAAGAGAACTTCTCAATAAAACGCCTATAATAGCCAGCCAAACCCAAGAAAATACGGATCTCAGAAACACTCCTAGGTCGCTCCCAGTTAAGAACTGCTTCGACCTTACTCGGATCCATGGAAATTCCTTGAGCTGAAATGCATGACCCAAAAAGACAACTCTATCCATCCAGAATTCACACTTTCTGAACTTCTCATACAGCTGTCAGTCTCTCAGTTTCTGCAAAACCAATCCCAAGTGGTCTTTGTGCTCTCTGAAGTTCTTCGAATACACCAGGATGTCATCTGTGAAGACAATCACAAAACGATCGATATACTCACTGAAGACGCGATTCATCAAATCCATGAAGACATCAAGAGCATTCGTCAATCCAAAAGGCATCACCAAAAACTCATAATGCCCATATCTCGTCCTGAAAGCCGTCTTCGCCATGTCAGTGTCTCTGATCCGCAAATGATAACCAGACCGCAGATCAATCTTAGAGTATATAGCAGATCCCTGCAACTGGTCAAACAATTCATCAATCCTCGGCAACGGATACTTGTTCTTAATCGTCGCTTTGTTCAACTGCTGAAAATCCACACACATCCTCATAGATACATCCTTCTTCTTCACAAAAAGAATCGGAGCTCCCCAGGGCGACATACTCGGTCTAATGAAGCCCTTCTCTAACAGATCATGCAACTGCTCTTTGAGTTCCTTCAACTCAGCTGGAGCCACACGATATGGAGCTCTAGAAATCGGGGCTGTTCCTGGCACCAACTCTATACTGAAGTCAATCTCTCTTCTCGGAGGGAATCAAGGAATCTCATCCGGAAACACATCAGGAAACTCTCGAGCAATCGGAACATTGCTCAACTCTACTCACGACACTCGGGAAACATCCAAGGCATAGATCATAAACCCTGAATTCTCTAGCGACAACAAACTAAACATCTCCATGGCAGACACCAAAGGAATCTTAGGTCGCGAATCAGCACCATAGAAATCCCATTTCTCTCCAAATTCAGGCCTAAATCTCACTACACCATAAACAATCCACTGTCGCTCTATAACTGGATAACACATCCATACCCAAAATACAATCAAAATCTCTAAGTCCCAAAACAATCAGATTGGTCACCAACACATGCTCATCAAACCTAAGAACACAATCCAACACCACCTCACGGGACAAAAAACTCACGCCAGCAGGGGTTGATACAGAGACAACATCACACAGTGGGGAAGATCTCAACCCATACTCATACACAAACAAATCAAAAATAAAGGAGTGTGATGCTCTAGTATCAAATAAAACTCGTGCAGGAAAATCAAAGATAGCACAAGTACCTGCAATAATCCTCTCAGGCATATCCGCTTGCTCACTCGTCAAGGCGTTCACCTGAGCCTGCTGCGGTCCCGGAAACTGAGGTCTCGAAGGTCCACCAAACCTAGACGGTTCACGGGGTTGGAATCCAGAACGTTGGGACCGAGCAAAAGTTTGCGGTCTCTGCGAAGAACCACCACCAGAACTCACTGATCCTAAAGAACTCGAGTTAGATCGCTTCTTAAACTGTTTCCCTTGGGGCTTGAACCTCTGATGATTCAACTGTTGCGGCACTTGAGGAGATTCGAAAGAAGGCATCACTTCTGGCACAGGTTGAAAACTACGTCAGCTGTCGACTGAACCTGATTCTGCACCTCCATCAGACTCTCCTCAATATCCACTGCACTATCCACAGCCTCAGCATACGTCGTAGGGGAACCAGCTAACACCATATGGAACAACTCAGGCCTCAACCCTCTCAGAAACTTGTTCCTCTTCGTCCTCTCCTGGTTCGCAACTTGGGGAACATACGACAACAGCGAAGAAAACTGTCTGGCATACTCGGTCACCCTCAAGTTCCCTTGCTTCAGATTGTCGACTCCCTCTCACGGTTGTTATAGAAAGACTCGGGGGTATACTCCTGTCGAAAAGCTGCACAGAAGCTCTCCCAAGAAATCACAACTCCAGTCTCTCTCATGACACGAGAAGTACCCTTCCACCAGCGCTGTGCATGCTCTCTCAACTACAACACTGCTAACTTCAGTCTCCTCTCTTGAGAGTACTCCACTGCGTCAAACAACTCTTCCATGTGCTCAAGCCAGCCTTCCGCCAACAGACCAGCCTCGGCACCAGTAAACATCGGGGGATTCATCCTCTTGAACCTATCCAACACTAGCTCCATCTCTCCAATCTGTCGGGTCACATCATCCACCTCTACCTCAGCCTGTCTACGCAGGCGACGCAAAGGGATACCCGCTGTTCAACATCCTCATCACTGCCCAGGGCTCTAGACTCCCCATCTATCTGCCTAGCAATCCTACTCCTACCTCTCCTCGGCAGCATCTACCAAAACTCAGAGATAAGAAAACAAACAGATAAATCACAAAGGTGGATAATAAAATCACACAATTACAGAGTCAGTCAAAATCAAAACTCAAACTCTGTGCCTAGACTCAAGTTTGATCAAAATGAAAATGAGCTTATCCCAGTTTAAGCTCTGATACCAAAAATTTCAGGCCACGTGCGCTAATACACCAATTATGCGGAAGCATCATAAAAAATATGGGCTAAAAATTTTTCGATTATGGGCCTGATCCAATATCATTTCAAAATACATTCATAATCAAAATAGGAGTTTAACTCAAAACTCAAACAACAACAGTCAACAACAGAAAATCAATTAATCTCGAGAAACAGATCCCCAAATACATAGAAACACAGGGCATCCCCTGGTTCGATACATAATACAAATAAACTGGGACTCAACCAAATGGGGATCTACTAGCTGAAGCTCCACTCTGCTCAACCAGATTACCTGCGGCTCCTGCAATGGGCAACACAGACCCAAGACACAAAAGCAGGAAAGGTACGAGGTCAAACCTCAGTACGAAGAGCACAATAAAAGCATCAATCATATCAGACAATGCAATATATCTATCGTGCAATGCATGTAAGGGCTACCAAGAATCATCGGTAGGCAAACATAATAGCACAATGACTCAGCTGTGCAGATCTCATCAATCAACATCATATTGTGATCTTCAGGTACGACGACTCAGTCGACCGTCACAAGGTAGTGTTTTATTCAGGCACAACGACTCAGCTGGCCACCACATCAAAACAGCGTTGGACATTTCAGTCACGACGACTCATCCGGACGATCACAACGTGCAAAGAGGGAATGCAGCTTTCAAAGGAAATCAGGCTCAATATGTATGCGTGAATGCACAGCAGACTCATGCTTAATTAATGCATAACATCACACACACAAACAGATGTGAGAACATAAGGAGCAGTCAATGCAAAGCACAACAGCTAATACACGATAGAAATATTCCCAAAGCAGATATCGAAACTGCTTAATATAGCTCAATTCGTACCTCAAACCTCAACAGATCTTAAACAAGAAGGGTGCAGCAACCAACTCAAGTCTACTGCCCAAGAAGCTCCATGGAAACTCAGCAGAAGCTACTAAAGCTCCAATAAAAAGCTGTTAAAGAACAGACAAGCTACTGGTCCACAATCGCAAAGACCTACGAACTCTGCAACTACTTCGCGCTCCTCAAATCCGGCGACTCCAGTCTCCAAACTGGTATCAATCGAAATCCCTAGAGAATACGAGCTCAGTGCTACCAATCTTGCAAACGGAGGGGACAAACGACAGCAATCGACGGAAATAGTGTTCGAATGAACAGTATCAATCGAGGGTTATCGGGGAAGAAGATAGGAAATGTAACGTTCGAAATATTCTAAGTATCGATCAGCACTTACATTTAAATCTCCAGTCAAAGCTTCAACAGAAGTCATCGGCGACTTATTCAGATCTCTCCCCAACTCAGATCTTGGTACTACACAGCTTTCATTCTAAGGCAGAAGCTTCTTGGATCTGGTTCTCTAAACAATGCCAAAACGACGTCGCTCTTACTTATCAAAACGACGTAGCATCGAAGTCAAGCTCTCACAACAGATCTCATTAACGCTCCTCAGATCTTGATCATTCGCCAGACTGCACCGGTCTTCACAGCATAGTTGACCAACGTTGACTTCTGATCGTGACACTAGACAGATCTCACTCACTAGCGCCAAGTCTGAATAGGCAATACGATGTCGCATTGTCTCTAGCAACACCATATCTTCTTAGCACCTGAACGAGAGCGTTTCACTCGTTCTCTAAACAATGCCAAAACGACGTCGCTCTTACTTATCAAAACGACGTAGCATCGAAGTCAAGCTCTCACAACAGATCTCATTAACGCTCCTCAGATCTTGATCATTCGCCAGACTGCACCGGTCTTCACAGCATAGTTGACCAACGTTGACTTCTGATCGTGACACTAGACAGATCTCACTCACTAGCGCCAAGTCTGAATAGGCAATACGATGTCGCATTGTCTCTAGCAACACCATATCTTCTTAGCACCTGAACGAGAGCGTTTCACTCCCTGCTTGCGACAACTCACGCAAACACACCAGGACACATCTGAACATCCAGATCTCGCTCAAATCTGAAAAAAAATCACCAAATCCTCAAATATGGAAACCCGATACTCAGAAACTCAATTAGCTAATTCCAAACCAAATCTAATTAGCTGATAAATCATACTTAGAAAATTCTAGTCCTCACATTTCGTCAGCTCCTCGGGACTGACATCATTAGGGGCCTCTTTCGGAGGGTCCGTCTCTAGCGTGTAGAGGATCTTCTCCGAAGCCAACACTATCTTGAGGTTGTGCAACCAATCCAATTACTTAGCGCCAGTTAATTTTTTTCTATCTAGCATAGCAGTGAGTGGGTTTTAATCGAAGACATTTTGATAGCAGTATTATCTAAATGC
Source organism: Dorcoceras hygrometricum (assembly GCA_001598015.1). NCBI lineage: Eukaryota > Viridiplantae > Streptophyta > Magnoliopsida > Lamiales > Gesneriaceae > Dorcoceras > Dorcoceras hygrometricum. Next base: position 244,370 of record KV008257.1, read on the forward strand.
AAAAATAGACATGCATTACCAAATATTTATGAAAATACGCTAATACATAAAACAAGGTCATTTAGTTTTATGAATTACTTTCCCACTAGTGGGTGCGCAGATTCCAATTAAGAAATCATGGTCCTGAATAATATCAGTCAACCACAATCCCCGAAAGGTAGATCCCAATTGCATCAAATACATCCCCCATGCATTTACCTCACGTCCATTAAGGGCCCAATAATATGAAGCCGATTACCATCACGTGTCAAGATGACCAATCAATGTTGAGTTGTAATGGACGGTCACCATAATGTCCCAATGGTATGTGCTAACGCCATGGGAGTTCCATCCAACTCACAGCAAGTTTCATTGGCGCGCATAGCTTTCTGGCACAAAGAACCCACCCAATAATATGAGTCGGGCTATGTATGCGGGTAGTCGGTGTACACCCATTGTTGATGGAAGGTAGGAAATTTTTAAACAATGTTTTAATTCTCTTAGCTTCATGATCTCATTGAATAACTTTTTTTTATGATCAATTTATGGTCTATTTACTGACATTCTCTAAGAATGATTCCAGGTCATTGGAAGGGCTAAGGTGCACTTAAAACCAACTTCCTAAGACAAAGCAACGCACTTCAGTGAGCTCAGTCGGTACAAACCATTTTTAATCCGGTCTATGAATGACTCTCTTAGATTACGTTTTGTCACATGACTTCATAAGTATCATTAAACAATTTAATCAAGAATGTTAGGACCAAAAAAAATAGGAAATAAATGCAAAGCGAGCGCTGCTACTGATAAATAAAAATTTTTGCGCTGCTTTAAAGGAACTACAATAGCTCATGGTTCTTGAATATTAAAACAGAGCACCGGAGATAGATCTGGTATGTAATAAAACATGCGGAAATCACCAGAACTGAATCCTAATTTTAAAACTACTGCCCAAACAGATTTCACGCAAATACATGTGTGAAATCTGATTTGCTGAAACAAGTTAGTGCACGTGTGTGCCAATATGCTTGTGTTGGTCCGAAAATACTAGGATCAAAAGATCAGCAGCCGTGCTTTGTTAAAAGGACATTAAAAGATTTTGCGCGCTGCTAATACACTGGAGCTACAATAGCTCAATGTTCTTGAACGTCTAATAAAAATCACACGAAGAAGAGCACCGGAGACAGATCTGGTATGATTTAAAAATCATGCGGAAAATACCAGAACTGAATCCTATATTTTAAAACAACTCAAACAGATTTATGCATAACATAAATCTGTTCGAGACTTGCAAGTGCTTGTGTGCTAACTGTGTATGCGATGCGAGAATGCTAAGATAATGCAAGTGCTGATTTGTTATGCGTGCGTGCTGAAATCTGCTTATGCGTGAGATGCTATGTAAAAACTGAACTTAAATGAATAAAGAACACGATACTCAGCAGGTTTGTTTCTGGAAGTTCGGACCTCAATGTCCTACATCTCCCCTTCTTCCACCTCGGAAGGATCCACTACTAGAAGATTTGATCTTACAACTTCGTGTACAGACCCAATCCCACAACCAGCAGCTGTGAGAACTCCTAGACTCCACAAATGCACAACAGCCGCAACTGTGTGACTGACTACATACACATGAGTTTTACGTCTTCGTGCTTGGACGTGAACTGTAAAACATTTTGAGATTCATTCACCAATAAAGTGTGAATGAATCTCTGTGTGTGAGATTGATACAATAAAGCTCTCAACTCTCTATTTTTCTCACACACTAGGGAAATGCTCTAACAAGCTAATCTAGACTCAGCAATCAACTCTCGTGAAAGCTCCTCTTGAATGGCGGTCGATTGCTTCGTCTATCTGTTCATTTTTCCCTCTGTTGGTGCACTGTGTAATAAATGTATTTCTGCCACAGTACTGTAGTTGCACCAACGTCGTCTCGCTCACTCTTTTTTTTCTTCAATGGCGCTCTTGAAGTATATAAGCCTCTGTTTGAATTAATCCCGTTGGACACAACTTCTTCCCGTTTGAAATGTGTCTTGTAAAGTACCGACAGGGAATAGTACTTGCGTCCTTTTCTTTTGCAGGCTTCTTGTCGTTTTCGCCATTTGAATTGAGCTCAACAGTTGACATCCAGCTTTGATAACTCTTCGTAAATCGTCAACTGCTTCGCTGCTGATTTATCACTACGACTGAATTCATCTTCTGCTGATATCTTTGTCGACTGGAAACTTTGCGCCTGGTTTCAAAGCTTCGCTACATCTTCTTTTCTTGCGACTGGATTCTGTAGCTCACGACTGGTTGAGTCTCTACACTTCGCCTGCTTCTTCTTTTCTTGCGTCTGTATTTCCTGCGACTGGATACTTTAGCTCGCGACTGGATATATAGCAACAGCTGACTCATTGAATCTCACGACTGGATGCTGCTGTTGCTTGCGACTGGTTGTCCAGCTGGTATTAAAACATATGCTTCCAACTGGTATCTTGCGACTGGATATCAACGCAAAGAGCATCTGCTGAATCTTTAGCGCAAGAGCAAAACGCTGTCGTATCAACTCATGTAAACGACATCGTTTTGCTATCGCTATCTCCAAATACTATCTGCTAGTGAACAGTAGCTTGCGACTGGATTTCCTCCTCTACGACGTCGCTTCTCACTTGCGTCTGGATGTACAAGCTACCTGCTGATTCTTGCGACTGCTCTCTCAAACCATCTGCTGAATACGATGATGTCATCAACGCTAATCCATCTGCTGATTCTCCAGCACGACGTCGCTTCATCTCTTTCACTTATCTTCATCTGCTGATAGCCAACTGCTGATTATGATGACATCAAGGCTGATGTCATCACAGCTGATTCCATATCTTGCGCATCTTCTCAACTGCTGATTGACATTACGCTTCCTGCTGATCACTGTAGCTTCCTGCTGAACTTCTTCGTTCCAGCTGATGTCATCATCTTAACGCTCCCGCTGGTTTCTTCATCTGCTGATTGTGATGACATCACTGCTGATGTCATCATCGGTGAGTCGCAAGAATCAGCAGGTAGCTTTGTACACCCCAGACGCAAGTGAGAAGCGACGTTCGAGAGGAGGAAATCCAGCGCAAGCTACTGTTCACCAGCAGATAGTATTTGGAGATAGCGATAGCAAAACGATGTCGTTTACATAAGTTGATACGACAGCGTTTTTGCTCTTGCGCTAAAGATTCAGCAGATGCTCTTTGCATTGATATCCAATCGCAAGATACCAGCTGGAAGCATATGTTTTAATACCAGCTGGACAACCAGTCGCAAGCAACAGCAGCATCCAGTCGTGAGATTCAATGAATCAGCTGTTGCTATATATCCAGTCGCGAGCTACAGTATCCAGTCGCAGGAAATACAGACGCAAGAAAAGAAGAAGCAGGCGAAGTGTAGAGACTCAACCAGTCGTGAGCTACAGAATCCAGTCGCAAGAAAAGAAGATGTAGCGAAGCTTTGCAACAAGGCGCAAAGTTTCCAGTCGACAAAGATATCAGCAGAAGATGAATTCAGTCGTAGTGATAAATCAGCAGCGAAGCAGTTGACGATTTACGAAGAGTTATCAAAGCTGGATGTCAACTGCTGAGCTCAATTCAAATGGCAAAAATGACAAGAAGCCTGCAAAAGAAAAGGACGCAAGTACTATTCCCTGTCGGTACTTTACAAGACACATTTCAAACGGGAAGAAGTTGTGTCCAACGGGATTAATTCAAATAGAGGCTTATATACTTCAAGAGCGCCATTGAAGAAAAAAAAGAGTGAGCGAGACGACGTTGGTGCAACTACAGTACTGTGGCAGAAATACATTGATTACACAGTGCACCAACAGAGGGAAAAATGAACAGATAGACGAAGCAATCGACCGCCATTCAAGAGGAGCTTTCACGAGAGTTGATTGCTGAGTCTAGATTAGCTTGTTAGAGCATTTCCCTAGTGTGTGAGAAAAACAGAGAGTTGAGAGCTTTATTGTATCAATCTCACACACAGAGATTCATTCACACTTTATTGGTGAATGAATCTCAAAACGTTTTACAGTTCACTTCCAAGCACGAAGACGTAAAACTCATGTGTATGTAGTCAGTCACACAGTTGCGGCTGTTGTGCATTTATCCTAGTATTTTCGGACCAACAGCTTGTGAGGACCCACCCCGCTCCTTCTTGAGCCATGAGAGTGGACCCTCCCTCACAGGACTACCCACACCCCTGGAAGTGTGGTTAAACTGCCTTCCCAGGGAATCGAACTTGGGTTATCAGGCTTAATGCCCAACATTCACCTTCCCTGGTATCACTTGAGCTAAGTAGCTCAAGTGGTACCAGGGAAGGTGAATGTTGGACATTAAGCCTGGTAACCCAAGTTCGATTCCCTGCGGAGGCAGTTTAACCACACTTCCAGGGGTGTGGGTAGTCCTATGAGTGTAGGGTCCTCTCATGGCACAAGAAGGAGCGGGGTGGGCCTCACAATGCTAAAGTTAAAATGCGATACATTCAGATTCCATTAAACAAGAGTTAAAGCTATTGTGCGTGTGGAATCTTAAAAGCCGTGAGTGTTAAATGATAAAATGTGTATGCGGAACTGTAAAGAATAAAGAATACAATACACAACTATTTGTTTAAGGAAGTTCGAACATCAATGTCCTACGTCTCTTGTGAGACCTGGATTTGTAATTAAGATTAATTTGTTGGAATTAATCGGTTTTTGGAAGTTTGGTTTGTATTTTCTGGTCGAAAATCACATTTTAAACAATTCTGGAAGTTTTCGCATTTTTGAGTTTTTGGGGAGAAATCTGTTTTTGGTGAAATCTGGTAGCAGATTTGAGACGTAAGCTTCGCTGGTATGCGTTGCGTTGATGACGTAAGCCTTGCTGTTGAAGAAGTCTGGTCGCTGGTGTTATTTTCCTTCGCAGCATGTTTTGTTGGCGCGAGTTCCTTATGCCGTCGTTTCATGAGAGATATCTTTTGCGCTAATGTGTAGAGATCTGGTTCTAGCGTATTTTGTTAAGGTTTGAAACGATGTCATTAGATGAGATGCAACGACGCCGTTTGGTGAACGCTAGGAGAGAGATCTGCTTTGTTAGTTAGCGTTCGAGTGTTCAGACTTCAGCATCCAGCTTTTAGCGCTAGTATTCCAGATTTCACCCGTAGCGCTGTGCGACGTCGTGTGGAGTGTTCAGCGCGTAGAGTTTATTGTCTCCAGATTTCTCCAGCTTTTGGCGCTTTTGTTCCAGATTTCACCGTGCTACGGTGCGACGTCGTTTTAGCAGTTAGCGTTAGTTCCAGCGTTTAGCATTTTGTTGGCCTTCAGATTTCTTCGTGGCTTGGAGCGACGTCGTTTTGGGCTTTTGAGCATTGTTTGCACACATTGCTTGTGAAGTCTGTTTCTGTCGGTGTATGTTTTTAAACAGATTTCTCGCTGGTATAAATTAGTGGCTTTGGTCCTCAATTATTGATATAGAATCCATACTTAGCAATTTCTCTCGACCTTCGTCCTCTGTTCTCAAACTCTCGGGTACTATTAACTGTAGATTTTATCCGGAAATTCCCGTCGATTCCGGCAACCATTCTTCACGTTCGAGGTAGCGTTGGACTCCTCTCGAAGAGCTCTTTCATCCTATACTGATCTTGGAAGCTACGGTTGTCCAGGGTGAGATCGCGAAGCGGCAGCAGTTTTTCCCTGTTCGTGTGGTTGCTGTGCGCAGGTAGTTTCTCGGTTTAGTGGTTGAGATCTTACCTCTAGTTGTTGTTTGAGCTTCCTGTTAAGATGTTTTAGGATGATAATTATCTGGTTGAGTTGTAGCTCCCATCCGTGCGTTCTATGGTTGACCGTAACTTTCTGTGTAGCTTCCATGAAATCTGTGTGTCGTATATTTGAGCAGGTTGGAACCAGTGTTCTTGAGCTTGTATTGTGGTAATCGTTGCACAGAAAAATAAGGTACGGTTTGAGCTTGTAAATGCAGCGTAGGCATGGCTTGGATAAAATGGTAGTTGCTGGTTTGTCGGCTGCCGTGTGTTGATGCTTTGTGAGGCACTGTTTTTATGAGATGGCTGTGTTTATTGTGGTGTGCATTGGCTGTTGCGCATATGATTATGCTTGTTATTGTCCAGCATGTTGCATACGCACGTTAGCATCTCATTTCAGCTTTTGCAGCCATTGCTTCGTTGTTCTTGCTCTATTTCTTACCAGGATGCGAGGGCGAGCGGCAATACCGCACTCTCATTTCCCTGCTGGGTTATGTTAGCCCCTATGCACCGAGTGGCTAACTACCACAGTTCATAGGTTGGGCAACCGCAGGTCAAGTCGTTTGATGCATCTGGTATTCGTGTGTTGTGTCCCGGCGAGTGGCTCATTACCACACTTGGAACACACCCAGTGGCCACCGTTTGTTGCAGATTCAGTTGAGCTGTGCATTGACTTACGTTTTTGGTTGGAGTCATCAGTTGCTGTCCAGCATATCATGCATAGCATCTGCATTATTCCTTATGTTTACTGCTGATTTATAGTTGCTCTCCGTACTGGGGTTTGACCCCATGTCCCTCTGGGGCTTGGTTTGTTTCCTTGTTTGTGTTGTTTTCAGGGAACCCAGGTTTTACAGCTGGTCGTGGTTTTAACCCAGCTGGTGGTGCCCTAGGAGGTGGTTAGCGTGTCCCAGTTGCGTATAGAATATTTATATATATATGTATCAGTTAGCCAGGGGGATGCCCTATGCTTTGTTATTGTATCCAGTAGTTGGAGTCTGATACATATTGTTGTTGGTTGTTGTTATGCTATACTGATTCTGCTATTGTTGGATTTTAAACTGGGATCGTATTTTGAGTATTGTTGTAATTTGAATTATATGATTTAAACCGTCAGGCCTAAACGCAAAAATTTTAACCGTTTTTGATAGCTTCTGCATGTGTTTTGATGATTTTACTCTGTTTAGAGCATGAGGCCTGACATTTTTCGTATCAGAGCTTAAGCTGGGATAAGCTCAATTCCTTTGATCACATTTGAGTCTAGGCACAGTGTTGTGTGTTGCATGTTCTTGACTATGTGACTACGTGCTGCATATTTCTATGTTATATGCTATCTATGCCGTATCTGTTCTGTTTTTCTTGATCCTGTTGAGTGTTTTCGTAGATGCCGCCTAGACATCGTGGTAGAGGTAGGGGCAGTTTCAGGAGTTAGGAGGACAGAACGAGGATCGGTATAGTGCTCGTACTCAGACTCGTGAGAGTAGTGAGGAGGAAGAGATTGCGGCTGCGGCGCCTCCGATAGAGAGGATGGATGTGGTGATCGCTCGGTTTCAGAGGATGAACCCTCCAGTCTTTAACGGTGAGGAGTCCAGTGAGGATGCGGACTCGTGGCTCCCGAAACGTCATCTTTCTTTTCGACCGATGTCAGTATGATGATGAGCTCCGTCTGAAGTTAGTGATTCTACTGCTTAGGAAGGCCGCAGAACGCTGGTGGCGGGGCGCTTCTAGTACTTTGGAGGAGACGGGTGTCGGGATCTCTTGGAACAGTTTTTGCGAGACCTTCCGAAAGGAATATGTGCCCGAGTCTTATGTGAACGCCCGGGAGCGGGAGTTCGATCATCTGGAGCAGGGTTCGATGACTGTTCGGGAGTATGCTAGAAAGTTTTCTTCTCTGTTGGCATACGTTCCCCATGTCTTTGGCCGGGAGAGGGCCAAGCGAGTCAGCCATCAGCCCCAGCAGCAGCAGCAACAGCCACAGGTGGCTCAGCAGTCTGGCCGTCAGAGGTTTCGACCCCGAGGTCAGCAGTTCAAGAGAAGTCGGGTTCTAGCTCTTCTGGTTCTGGCAGTTCGAGTAGCAGGTGGATCTCAGACTGATTTTTGCGGCTTTTGCGGTGGGAAGCATCCTTCCATGCAGTGTGTTGGTGTGCAAGGTTCCTGCAACCTTCGTGGTCAGTACGGGCATTTTGCGAGAGTGTGTCCGTTAGCTGGATCACAGCAGACCGCGGCCCAGCCTCAGGGTCGTGGAGGTCATTCTAGGGGCCGTTCTCAGCAGTTTCAGCAGCCCCGATTGGGTGAGACTCAGTTTAGGCCGTTTCAGCAGCCTGGCCCTTCGCGCTTTGGGCAGTCATCTCAGCCTTTCTTCTCGGGACCCCAGCATGCTCAGGTTAACGCCATCACGAGGGAGCAGGCCGAGGGGACACCGAGCCGGGTGATTGGAGGTACATGTCTTGTCTTTGACTTTCCTACTCGTGTGTTGTTTGACACCGGTGCATCGCATTCGTTTATTTCTGATTCGTTTGTTGTTGAGCATGGTCTGTGTACCGTCCCTTTGCGCGATGCTGTTTCTGTTTCTACCCCTGGTGGTGTGAGGCTGTTCTCCCAGGAGGTTTTGTTAGATGGTGTGTTGCGGTTTGGTGAGCATGTCTTGTTAGCAAATTTGATCTGTTTGATGCTTTGGGATTTCGATTGCATATTTGGGATGGATGTGCTGTCCAACTATAGGGCCTCCGTGGACTGCTTCCATGGGATTGTGCGTTTTAGGCCTATTTCTGGCGAGAAGTGGGACTTCTATGGCCAGGATTCTAGATCGAAGATCCCGTTGATCTCAGCGATGGAGATGTTTAGCTTGTTGTCTTTGGGGAATGCTGGCTTTATGATCTACGCTTTGGATGCGTCTTCTTCTTCCCGTGTTCAGCTCAGTGAAGTTCCCGTGGTGCGACACTTTCCCGACGTGTTTCCGGAGGAGATTCCTGGTTTTCCTCCGAGGCGGGAGATCGACTTCAGCATAGAGCTGGTGCCTGGCACAGCTCCGATTTCGCGTGCTCCTTATTGTCTGGCACCTGCGGAGTTGAGAGAACTCAAGGTGCAGTTAGATGATTTGCTGGAGAAAGGTTTTATTCGACCTAGTATGTCACCGTGGGGAGCGCCCATACTGTTTGTGAAGAATAAGGATGGCTCAATGCGGATGTGCATTGATTTTCGCCAGTTGAATAAAACCACTGTCAAGAACAAGTACCCATTTCCAAGAATAGATGATCTGTTTGATCAGTTGCAAGGTTCTGCGGTGTATTCAAAGATTGATCTTCGTTCCGGGTACCATCAGCTGAGAGTGAGAGAACAAGATGTCGCGAAGACTGCATTTCGTACGAGTTAAGGACATTTTGAGTTTTTGGTGATGCCGTTTGGTTTGACCAACGCGCCTGCAGTCTTTATGGATTTGATGAACAGAGTTTTTTGCGAGTTTATCGATCAGTTTGTAATCGTGTTCATCGACGACATCTTAGTCTATTCGAAGACTCCTTTGGAGCACAAGGAGCATTTGCGGATTGTCCTTCAGACGCTGAGAGACCAGCAATTGTATGCAAAGTTTTGTTGGGGATCCGGATCCGCCCCCCGGCGAGGCAGCGGAAGAACAAAGAAAAAGGGCCGGGAGACTATCAATACGAAAAATTCAAAACAAACTACGACTTTCATAGGATGTTTTAGACGATTACCTTGCTGGAACTTGTGCCTGGCTCCAACCGGTATTACAAGAACCCGGCTCTTCTCGGTAGATTGCGGTAGATAATCGCCAATCCGGTCCATGACAAGAACCGATACTTCTCGTCAGGCTGCACTAGAAGCACTGACGAATTCTGCACG
>KV008258.1:0-21551 GCA_001598015.1 Dorcoceras hygrometricum
ATCAATGCTCAATGCATACAATGCACAATACGTAAAACAGAACATATATCAATCAAATCAACATGTCAGTTTCACGTAAGACACAGCAGCAAGTCTCACAACATCACTCATAGCATGTTCACGCCTAAGCTGCTAAGGGCTGCGCAATTCGTACCTCCACTGCTTCAAACTGCCTCAAATCAAAGCTCCTGAAATCTGAACCTGCACCTGAACACCAACACACGATGCACAAATTCAGGGAAAGAACCAACAACTCATGGCCCTGCATAAGAACCCACGACTGTGGATTTCACATACACAAACCAGCCTTCAATCCTACCCAAACAACTTAACAGGAAGCTTAAAACAAGGTTAGGAACAAGATTCCACAACAGGATCCGAAAGCTACCTGCACGCACCACACACAGTCGCAAAACCAGTAGCTTCGCGTTCTTGTTCCAGCTCACTACAGCCTCCAATATGGGTATGAAATGAAATAGCTCTTCAAGTGGTTTCCAACGCTACCTCAAACATAGAAAACGGTGGCCGGAATCAACGGGAAATCGCCGGAGAAGCTCACGGTGAACAGTAACCCGAGGGTTTGGAAAGGAACGAAAGTCGGGAGGAAAATTGCTAAGTATGGAGTCTGATCTAATAATTGAAGGCCACGCTTCTTATCTATACGCGAGAGAAATCTGCTAAAATATCCACCGACAAAAATAGATTTCAAGCCTTCACAACGCAACGCAAAACACAACAGATTCCACAAGCAGCGCTCGAAATCCCAACACGACGTCGCTCCAAGACCAAACAGATTTCACAATTCATCACTCAAACCCGCCAGATTTCATCGCTAACAAAACACGCAGGCGCATAAAACTAAACGACGTCGCAGCAACTTACAGGAACGACAACGTTTCAAATAAAATAGATCTCAGCGTTCAGTATGTTGCTCAAAACAGATCTCTCCCACGCAAACAGATCTCTCGCTAGCGCTAAACCAATACGATGCCGTTGCAACTTATCTAAACGACATAGTTCTGAGCTCAATACAAAACACACGGGCAGATCTCAAAATAAAATAGATCTCAGCGTTCAGTATGTTGCTCAAAACAGATCTCTCCCACGCAAACAGATCTCTCGCTAGCGCTAAACCAATACGATGCCGTTGCAACTTATCTAAACGACATAGTTCTGAGCTCAATACAAAACACACGGGCAGATCTCAAAATCAGATCCTAGCGCTAACGCCAAACCAGATCTCTCCAAACGACGACGTACTGGCGTCTTCAATAAACACACCGCGCAGACTTCTATACACAAGTGCAACAGATCTCATCTACAGTACGCACGTCCAGATCTCTCGAAACGACAGCGTTTCAAAACACACGCTACAAAACGCGATACGCACCAGCTTTCTCAAAACTCAACCAGCTCTCACCAATGCCGAAGATATTTCACCTCAAACCAGATTTCTTCGAAAATTCAGATTTCAACTCAAAATTTCCGAAATTTCTAGAATTGTTCTAAATGTGATTTCCGACCCAAAAATGAAAACGAAACTTCCAAATAGAATTCTGAAAATCCAGAATTTCTCAAAAACTCGATTAATTCAACAATTAATCCTTTAATTAAATTTCCAGGTCTCACAAATTCTGTGCCTGTGTTCCGTAGAATTTATGTTTTGCGCGCTGTGTGTTCAGCAGGTTGCGTATCATATTTCTCTGGACTCTTGTTGTGGTAATTGTGCACAGAATTAAGGTACGGATTTGGAGCTTGTATTACAGCGAGGTTATGGCTTGGATAAATTGTGAGATTGCTATTCTGTGGAATTGCCGTGTGCTGGTTGTTAGTTGCTCACTGTCGTGTATGATTGTTGTGCATATGTTATATGCTGGTTGTTCTAATTGTGCATACACACATTGGCATTCCATTTCAGCTATTGCAGCCATTGTTTCGTTGTTGTTGCTTTGTTTCTTACCAGGATGCGAAGGCGAGCGGTGATTCCGCACTCTCATCTCCCTGCTGGGATTTGTTAGCCCCTATGCGCCAAGTGGCTAACTACCACAGTTCATAGGTTGGGCAATGGCAGGTTGAGCTATTGATGCATCTGGTATTGGTGGGCGAGTAGGGCCGAGTGGGTAGCTCCCACGCGTTCTGCACTCACCGTGGCCACACATATCTATTGCAGATTCCGTTGAGCTGTGCATTGAGTTCTTTGGCTCCCTTCCTTGGTTGTAGCCTTCGGCTGTTGTCCCTGGTCTCATGCATAGCATTTGCATTTTATTCTTGTTGTTTACTGCTGTTTTATAGTTGCTCTCCGTACTGGGGTTTGACCCCATGTCCCTATGGGGTTTGGTTGTTTTGTTTCCTGTGTTGTTTTCAGTGAATCCAGGTTTTTCAGCTGGTCGTGGGTTTAATCCAGCTGGAGGTTCCCCAGGAGGTGGTTAGAGTGACCCAGTTATGTATATTATTTATGTGCACTGGTATCACCGCGGGTGGAATGTCCCGGGATGATGCTTAGGCTATTAGAACTGGCTGACAGCCAGGGGATACCATTTTCTGTGCTGCCTTATTGTTTGTAGTAGCCTTTGTTTGGTGGGTTTTTGTTAAACTGAGATATATAATTTGAGTATCGTTGTATTTTAAATTATATCGTTTTAAAAAGTCAGGCCAAAAGAAAATTTTTACCCGCTTTTTAGTAGCTTCCGCTTGTGTTTATGTGATTTTACGCTGTTGTGAACACGAGGTCTGACAGAATGTATCTGAGATTCATAGATTTGTGGGATTTTCTAGCTATTACCGACGCTTTATCGAGGGATTTTCTAGCATGCTAAGCCTATGACGCAGTTGACGCAGAAAGACAAGAGATTTGTTTGGACAGAGCAATGCGAGAACATCTTTTGATTGCTCAAAGACAAGCTAACTTCTGCGCCTGTGTTAGCTTTTCCTTCAGGATCAGGTGGTTTTGTGGTTTCTTCGGATGCTTCGTTGACTGGATTGGGTTGTGTGTTGATGGAGAATGGTTGAGTCATTGCATATGCTTCTCGTCAGTTGAAATCTCATGAGACTCGATACCCAGTTCATTATTTGGAGTTGGTAGCAGTGGTCTTTGCCTTGAAGATTTGGTTCCACTATCTGTATGGCGAACATTTTGTGGTGTATACGGACCAAAAGAGTCTTCAGTATCTATTTTCTCAGCAGGATTTGAACATGAGACAGCGTAGATGGATGGAGCTGCTAAAGGATTTTGATTGTGAGATCCAACATGAGACTCGATACCCAGTTCATTATTTGGAGTTGGTAGCAGTGGTCTTTGCCTTGAAGATTTGGTTCCACTATCTGTATGGCGAACATTTTGTGGTGTATACGGACCAAAAGAGTCTTCAGTATCTATTTTCTCAGCAGGATTTGAACATGAGACAGCGTAGATGGATGGAGCTGCTAAAGGATTTTGATTGTGAGATCCAATATCAACATGGGAAAGTGAATGTAGTTGCTGATGCATTGAGCAGGAAGGCTCAAGTGACGATGCTTGCTTCGTTGCAAATTTCGAAGGTTCATGAGCATCTAAGCACTACTGGTTGGCGATTTTACCCAGGTTAGGATTATTTTGTGGTGTCTTTTTTCAAGTTGAGCCACAGATTGTTTCGAGTATTAGAGCATCTTAGAGAACAGATCAATCTACCATGAGTTGAAGTTGAAAGTTAGAGCTAGACAGTTGGAAGACTATTCTGTCTCATCGGAGGGTTGTTTGAGATTTCATGGCAGGTTGGTAGGGCCAAATCTGATTGATTTGAAGGAGGATATCATGAGAGAAGCACACTGTAGTAGACATAGTGTCCATCCTGGTGCAAGGAAGATGTACCATGCCTTGAAGCCGCATTTCTGGTGGGCAGGTTTGAAGATGATGTTGCTGGTTTTGTTGCGCGTTGTCTAAATTGTCAGCAAGTACAGGCAGAGAGGATGAGACCTGGTGGTCTATTTATGAGCTTAAAGGTGTCCCAATGGAATTGGGAGCACATACCTATGGATTTTGTAACGCATTTGTCTCGTTCCAGCAGAGGTTGTGATGCTGTTTGGGTTGTAATAGATTGATTGTCGAAGTCTGCTCACTTCATTCCCTACAGTATGATGAATTCTTTGAAGAAGATTGCAAAACTGTATATAGATTTCGTGGTGCGATTGCATGGAGTTCCTGTGTCCTTTGTTTCAGATCGTGATCCAAGGTTTACTTCCAGGTTTTGGAAGAGTTTTCAAACAGCTTTAGGTACCAGATTGGCTATGAGTACAGCCTATCATCCCCAAACCGATGGCCAATCTGAGAGGACTATCCAACTTTTAGAGGATATGTTAAGAGCTGTGGTAATGGATTTCAGTGGTAGCTGGCAAGATTCATTGTCTTTGGGTCAGTTTTCTTATAATAACAGCTACCAGGTGACAATTGGAATGGCACCATTTGAGGCTTTGTATGGTAGGAAGTGCAGATCGCCTATATGTTGGGAAGAAGTGGGGGAGAAGCGACTGTCTTCTCCAGAATTTGTGCATCAAATGAGAGATCAAGTAGATCTAATTCTCCAGCGTATGAAAGCTGCACAAGATAGCCAAGCCAGTTATGCGAACAGAAGGCGTAGGCCTTTGGAATTTCAGGTTGGAGATCTGGTTTTCCTGAAAGTTTCTCCTTTTTGAAGTGTTACGAGATTTGGTCTCAAGGGAAAGTTAGTTACTCGTTATGTGGACCTTACGAGATTGTAGAGAGGATCGCTCGTTTGGCTTATCGCTTGTTATTGCCGCCATATCTGTCCTCATTACATGATGTGTTTCATGTATCTATGCTGAGGAAGTATGAGCCAGATCCTTCTCATGTGTTGTGAACTGACGAGGTGGAGCTGGATCGAACTTTGAGTTATGTTGAGTATCCCTTGTAGATCTTGGACAGAAAGGAGAAGCAGCTTAGGAACAAGACCATTCCCTTGGTAATGGTCCAGTGGAGCAAACATGGTAGAGAAGAAGCTACGTGGGAGTTAGAAGAGAAAATGCAACGTGAATGGTCTCATCTGTTTGAGTAGATCTTGCATTAACTCCAGTAGCTAGTTTTTTGTTGTTGTTTGTTCCAGTTATCTTGAACTCTTGGTTAGTAGCTCTCGTTGTGTGTTGGAGAGTTGCTGTTTGTTTTGTGCGTAGCGGGATTTTCCAGTGTTGGTTGTTTTGTGAGTTTTGGTTCAGTTCTGGAGTTGTTCTTTGATTTCGAGGATGAAATCTTATTTTCAGTGGGGGAGATATGTGAGACCCGAAATATTATTGGATTAATTGAGTAAATTAATCGGGTTTAGCATGAACCAGATTTGGCTTGAACAGATCTGGTATGGTCCAGCTTTGAGTTGGTATGCTTGATGAGCGTAACGGGTTTCTATTTGTGTGTTTAGAACAGATCTGGAAAGTTGTAGAGTTCAACAGGGTAGTAGTCAGATTCAGGGAGTTGAGAAGCGCTGGTTGGTGAATTCGGTTTTGGTGTTAGTAGATTGTAAACGAAAACTAGAGGTCAAATCTGGTTGTCGCGAAGTTCTTTGAGTTCGCTAATAGATATCATGTGCGGGTAGTGATACGCCGACGTTTGGAGGAAATACGATTTGAGTTGCGTTAGTTGTTAGCGTTGTGTGAAGCGGCCTGGTTCAAGATTTTACTGTAGACCGGTTTCGGGTTTTCTAGATCAGAAGGCAACGCGATGTCGTTATGGGTTCAGTGAACTTTGGTCAGTGTTGGTATCCGATCTGATCTTTCAGATCTGGGTGTTTTGGTTAGTAGCGATGCGACGCCGTTTAGAGAGACACGTGTATATGTTAATTAGTTAGTGGTGCGACGTCATTTGGTAGTAGCGCGCTGGTGTAGCGTATGTTCCAGATCTGGAGTGATACTCAGATCTGAGCGAGTATCAACTTTGAACTAGTATTGTCGATGATTACTGTTCATCAGATTTGGGGAACTTAAGTAATATTTATAGAGGAATTTGACCGTAGTCTTGCGATTGTTTCCCTACACTTAGAAGATATTTCTTCCCATAAGCTTACTCTGTCGCGATACCCTAGTTACCGTTCACCGAAGCTTATCTTCTCCGATTGCCGGCGGTAGAAGACTCAGATTTGAGCAAGAGTGGTAGCGCTGGACTCCTCTTGCTAAGGCGCTTCGTTCTGTACCTCTTTCGAAGGCTTGCGATTAGCTGGAAGAAGAACGCGAAGGAAGCTACCTTGTGTAGTCTGTTACCATTTGAGCAGATTTGCTTTTCCGTTCATGTAAGGCTGTGAGTTAGTGATAGATCCTCCCTTATGCTTCGTTTAGAGCTGTTTGTTGTGTTGGAAGGTTAGGATAGAGCTGGGTGGAGCTCGTATCTCCCAGTTCGTTAGTTCTGTGCTACTGTCCCTGAGCTTTGTGTTTTATTGGTTTATCAGATTTCAGATCTGTGTGTTCGGAACCTTGTTGTGGTAATTGTAGCACAGAAGGTTAAGGTACAGATGTGAGCTTGTTTTACAGCTTTGGATTGAGCATGGATATTATGTGTGCTGCTGTGTATGCGTCTGTGTTGTTATTGCTTGCTTCTGCCCTGTGTTTATTGTTTCAAGCTGTTGTATTTGCATACACGTATTTTCCATATTGAGCTCAGATCTTGCTAGCCTTGCCTTGTTGTGCTGATCTATGTGTACCAGGATGCTTGTATATAGGACGAGCGGCAATACCGTGCTCCTCATCTCCCTGTCAGGGTGCCACTATGAGCCGAGTGGGTAGCTCCCACATCTCATGAGTTGGGCAACAGCAGGTCGAGTGATGTGTTCTGCATCTGGCTGTGTGTTAAGACGAGTGGGTAGCTCCGATATACTCACACACACCGTGGCCACAATCTTTCAGTTGATCGGTATCAGTTGTCGAGCAGTTCTTTGAGATCCTTTGGCTCCCTGCCTTCGGTTATACCCTTGTTCTCTTGTATAGCATCTGCATATTATCTGTTGCTTTCTATTAGCTGTTTTCCGGTTGCTCTCCGTAGTGGGGTTTGACCCCCATGTCCCTCTGTGGCTGGTTGTTTTGTTTCCTGTGTGTGTTTTAGGTTATCAGGGTTTCTCAGCTGGTCGTGGAGTTGATCCAGCTGGTAATGCCCCGGGAGGTGGATAGAGTCCCAGTTATATGTAGTATATTTATGTTATATTGTATTTTATCTATGTTGAGCGAGAGACTCATCATGGATCCTTTGCTTGTTAATTGGGAGTCGCTCTATGTTTGTATTGTTGTTGATTATTGTATTGGGTTTTCAGTGTTGTAAAACCAGTATTTTGGATATCAATGTATTTTTAACTTATGTTTTCTAAGTCAGGTCAAAGCGAAAATATTTAGCCACTAATTTTAATTGTTCCGCTATTATTTATTGCGTGGTTAACTATGTGTTGTGCACGAGGCCTGACACCAAGAGAGGAGATCTAACTATGTGTCATGGTGTCACCTATCAAAGTCAATGTATTCGAATACTGACAAAGAGATAGAATGATGACACATGTGTCGTATGCATAGACAATAATAGTATAGTGTATGAGATGATATTTACTAGGCCCCATCGCATATGCTCTAATCTTCACGAGCAGAAATGCATTGAAATGCCATGAAGGATCGTCTCAAGTAGTTAAGAAGAACTAAGAATATGTTCATGGTGTTTATGGGGCTGGATAATTGAAATTGGAAGGCTATTTCGGCTCTAGCTTCCAATGTGATGTGGATGACACGAAGTATACCTCTAGACTTGTTCATGCTCAATGGAGTTGCTGTATTTGGGAAGAGTTCTAAGAAATACATTAGAGCGGATTCAGCCATTGTGGTTGAATACATTGCAGCATCGGCTGCTTCTAAGGAGGCGGCTTGGATGAGGAACTATGTCAAAGAGTTGGGAATGATTCCTAAAGGTGTTGGTCCAGTCCCGGTGTATTGTGACAACATTGGTGCCATTGCTCAAGCAATATAACCTAGGCCTCATCATAGATCCAAATATATACTGAGAAATTTCCACATAATTCGGGAGATTGTGGAAAGAAGAGACATCACAGTTGAGAAGTTCGCCTCTGCAAACAACATTACTGATCCACTTACTAAACCTTTTCCAGGATCATTGTTTGAAAAACATCACGAGGCAATGAGACAACGTCTGATAAGTAGTTGGATATAGGGCAACCAAGTGATTACTAGAGTAGGTTCCCGGCTAGCCAAATGTAGTTATGGGCTTTATTGATTCTTGATGTAAAATAATCTTAAATAATATATAAATTTACATTATTTTAGTGGTATTCTTTATCTTTTATCATTGCAAAATTATTGGATGAATACCTTGAATGTACCATGGTGTATGTAAGATGTGATAGTGGATATGACGGCTATCATCAAACATATATTATAGTCACTGTACATTCTACATGAATTCCTAGTCGATTGGGCCACACACAACAAGGGTAAGTGCCACTCAAGTTTGAGACTAACAACTGCGATGCGGAGTACCACATTTCACTGGTAGGAAAATGGAGATGTTCTGAGCATGCAGATTAATGTCACTTGATGATCTTATTGGCGCAGTGACGGATCCGGATCACACCACCGGTGGCGCAACGGAAGTTTAAATTTTTTTCATTGGGGATGCTCACACATGAATCAAAATAGCAAAAATTAAACATAGATATGATGTTTAGAATTCTTTACCTTTGGTGAATTGGAGCCCGGATCTGACTAGTCGGTAAAGGGAAATAGCCCTTCAACGTTTGAACAACTCCATTCATCTCATATGTTCCATGACCGGGATCCCAATTCCTTTCCTGGTTTGCATCAGAAAACCAACAAAGGTTTCACAGACGGAATCTCCTCTCCAAGTGGTCCAAAATGGGGCCCATCGGCATGTGGAGACATCGTCTGCTAGCGACGGTAGTGATGGTGGTGGGAGGAGGGGTGGCCGAGAGAGGGAAGAGGGGAAGAAGTGAGTCAGTTGCTCAACTTGATGCATTTTAATAGCTCCCCCAAGCCCATATTATAGATATTTCATGGGCTCAAACTAGGTTTATGGGCCCAGGCCAATCCCAATCCCATCGCACATTGGTTTTGAGTCCATCATTGTGGTGTCATCATAACCCCGTTCGATCCGATGTGCACATTTTCCAAAAACTGTACATTATGATTCGAAAACAATTTTCGGACCAATGAATCCAAAAATAGCAGTTTCACTCCAATAGGCAAAGTGGAGTCCCACTCCCATTGCCAATTTTGGTAGTCATAGTCCCGACCTTCTTTCTACTGTACTCAATACCTTGAGTACCAATCCATACAAGAATTAAGAAACCAGCACTTGTGTAACCCTCAATGGTTCAGGGATACAGCTAGCCATGGTCTCACCACTTATTTTGACTCCGAAAACACATTTTGAACTTATCCATCGGACCATGATAAAGCGTCTAGCAACATCGTCTCATGATCCCCTAGGTATCACTGATAGTTCCTACAAGAATCAGTCGATCATGGTTAGCATATAGTACGGTCCTTTCATCTCAAATATCTCGACCGAATCAATGACCATTGGTAAATTGATAGTGGCTAGAGATTCGATAGTCATGCATATATTTTGGAGATGAAATAGTGACATTGCATGTGCTACTAGGTAAACCCATTTACACTAAAGCACATCTAGTACTCTGGCCAGAGATTTTTCACACTATTATCTCATTAGATAGAACAGGATATCCACGCACCAATGCGAGAAATGAATCCTTGACAACCAAGCATCGTCTCCTACATGCGTCGTGACCTCACCCAACCGCGCAACCTGGTGACCCTCATGGAGTCGGTAAACGAGTCAAATTGAGGCAATTAACATGTAGAGTCTCAATGATGTTTTGAATAATGAGGACTAATCTGTACAACCAAGACCTAAATCGATGGAAAATTCTAGCTCTCGGTCTGGAGGTAGTCCACTGATTTCATCTGGAAAGACTTCTGGAAACTCATTCACCACCTCCACATCAGCTAGCTCGGGTTTACTAGAAACATCTAGGGATGATAAGCTAGCCAGAAATCCTACTCAACCTCTCCTCATATAAAGCT
Source organism: Dorcoceras hygrometricum (assembly GCA_001598015.1). Taxonomy (NCBI): domain Eukaryota; kingdom Viridiplantae; phylum Streptophyta; class Magnoliopsida; order Lamiales; family Gesneriaceae; genus Dorcoceras; species Dorcoceras hygrometricum. Next base: position 10,093 of record KV008258.1, read on the forward strand.
GGGCTTTCAAGGCTGAAATAATACGAGGAATTTTCCTAAGCTGGTTAGCTTTGAACGAAAACTGGTCTCCCTTAGGTGGCTTGACCACTACTGTTCTAAGCTTGAAATCAATTACTACTCCATATCTTTTTATCCAGTCCATTCCTAGAATCATATCAAACTCGGGCATAGGTAAAACATAAGTCATCAGAAATCAAATGTCCCTGAAGTATGAGTTCTACATCACGATATAAATCATGGGTTACCAGTTCCTCTCCTGAGGGTACAGTCACACAGAAGCCTATGGACAATTGGTCTGGTCTGGAAGGTAAATTCTTAGCAAACTCTTCCGCTATAAATGAGTGGGTAGCAATGGAATCTATTAAGGAAAAAGAGTATTTACCAGCAATCAAAATCTCACCAATAGTTACGGTAGAATCTTAGTTGGCCTGCTCAGCTGTCATGACATATGCCCTGCTGGTCACCAGTTGTTTCGACTTCAGGCAGAACCTAGAAATGTGTCCTTGAGCACCACACTTGTACAGCCGCTCCGGCCAGCTCTACACTATCCAGAATGGTTCTTTTGGCACTTGGGGCAAATTGGCCGGTTATCGACGGTAGGAACTGCACTGATAGGCTAGGATGGTATAGGTTTCTGTTCTTGTGGTCGTTGCTGGTTCTTGTTCTGTTTCTTAAATGGCATTTGATCTTTTTGTTGGAAGGTCTGCCTCTTTTTTTGTCTCTCCTCCCCAAATTCCTTCCAGTCTTGTTCAACTCGAAGGGCCTTGTCCACAGCTTCCCTGTAAGTTCTAGGCTCAACTAGCCCAACATTAAGCTTGAATGCAGGCTTCAATCCTTCCACAAAATGTCGCAACTTCTCTTCGGTATCCCTTCCAATAATAGGTATAAAATAGCACCCTATCTCAAACTTACGAACATACTCCTGCACTGTCATGCTCCCTATTTCAAGGTCAGGAACTCCCTCTTCAGCTCATACCTCTTATCCATGTTTAGTATTGCTCAAAGAACACTAGCTTGAACTCTTCCCATGAGAGATTTGCCAGATCCACTGACAATTTGGCTCTTTCCCACAAGATCATAGCATCATCTCTTAGAATTTAGATGTAGCACCGGGGCCTGTCCAAGTCTGGCATCTTGAGGTATTCAAAGATAACCTCCATGGACTTGATCCAACTCTCAGCGGCAAGAGGATCTGTTGTACCACTAAACTCTTTTGGTCTCTGTCAACGAAAACTCTCCTGGGATCATCATGATTGGGTCCCTATTGGAAGATTGGCCATTACCTCTTCCAGTATTTTCTACTAGCTGTTCTAAAAGTTGGGTCATCCCAGCTAATACACGGGCGTTGCTGTCGGGGCTGGGATCCTCTGCAGGGTTGATTCTTCTACCTCTTCCTCTACCTGAAATCTTGATCTATTGCCCGCAATCCACCACAAAAGAACATCAGAAACTCAAATAGAATGACTCTATTACATAAAAATAAAACTCACAGAACAGGAGATACAGTCCGTGAGAACTGCTCCAGACTTGGAAGTGTGTGTTCATCTCAGGACCATGATCTGATAACAAGTTGTGATGCCCAAACCCACGGGTGTCAACGGATTGGAGTAGAAAGATTAAATGCGGAAAATAAAGGACTAAAACAATAATTTGGAAGCTGAATTTTTTTCCATGAGATCAAAACTACGAACAAAATGCTACGATGGTGAGCAGTGAAATCGGCTTGGAATACGAAAATTTCGTTCGATATTGGATATTACAACTATTGAATTTATTATGAATCCTTCATTATTTTAATGGATCGTAATACTGTTACAAAAATATTCAAACAACAACAACGACATCGCGGAAACGCTGGCCTTTGACAAACACACACACACCCAAGCTGGTTCAGCTCGCACCTCCCGCCTGCCCCTGAGCTGCCTCACCTGCACCAGGAAAACTAGTGAGCCTAGAGGATAACAAGATCATATAATGCAGGCGAGACTAATCATGAGACAATATTTAAAGGAAGTTAGCTGAAACTCAAATCTTTCTCATAAATCTAGATCGGGACATCAGCCAGATCGCTATCATTACTCTGTGACTTATGGCCTAGAAGCTCTCATGTTGGTCATGGCGTTTTCTTATGAACATCTGAATTCAGGAAACTTTACTATGAAGGGATATTACAGTTTTTACTATAATCTTGGTACCTTCCTTGACCGAGTCCTCTATGACATAAGTCATTTAACTGAAAGTCACTTCCTTTAATTGAATGAGATAACTATTAAAAAATGATCTTGATTGAAGGCCGATCGCTGAAACTGGTGGGTTCACTGTTATGAACTCAGTTTACCTTTAAAACCTCACTGTGTGAATGGCTGGGCTGCGAGGTGGTGGTAACTAAAAACCAGCTCGGTGACTACTTGAAGAATAGAGTGTTAAGGGGTAAACAATGATCTCAAAAGAGGTAATGGATTATCGAATACGGATACTATAATTAATCTTGGAAAGCTGTTCAATGAAATGAATAACTGAACTTGAGAAAAGATAATCCAGCATGGTCGCAAGCCGGACCAGCTCACGACTAGGTAACCAGCAAGGGAAGAAAAGATTATATCTTTTCAATTTGGCTTGGAAAGGTGACTTAAAATTAGAAATTAATGACAAGGATCCAGTCGTAAAGATGGACCAAATCAGGTTAGAGAGTATGAGGGTACTGTAACAGCTTAGAGGAAACCAGCTTAGCTGAAGGTATGAAAAACGTTGTACCAGCACGGGTATACCAACTTAGCTGATGGGTACTGTACCAGCTCAGACAGTCTCCAAACAGACCAGCTCAGCTTATCCTACCGAAACATAGGTCCCGATCAAACCAGCACCGCCTATCCGTTCAGAGCCATGTCCAGAACTTCTACAGCACACCGGAAACACGAAGCTTGTGAGACCCGAAAGTCTATTAGATTAGTTGAGTTAATTAATCGGGTTTGGCATAGACATGATTTTGCTTAAACAGATCTGGGATGAGGCAGCTTTGAGCTGGTATGCTTGGTGAAGCTATCGGGTCCGTATTGGTGCTTAGAATAGCTCTGTAAAGTTGTAGATTCGGCGGAATAGGAATCAGACTTGAGCGTTGGCCAACGCGGGTCAACCGTATTCAGATCCTATAATCAGATCTGGTAGTCGCGCGCCATTCTGGGTTCGCTAGTTGGTTTTACGTGCAAATAGAAATATTCCGTAGTTTGAGTTTGAACCAGCTATGAGTCGCGTTAGTTGGCTTTGTTGTGTGGACGGTGTGGTCCAGAGATTTCAGATTTGGCGGGTTTTGGGAGTCAGATCTCAGTTTTCTGGCGTGGATGCGATGCGACGCCGTTTAGTGATTCAGACTTGGCTAGCGGGATAACGTGTCCTAGTGAGCGAGCGGTCTTTGGTGCGACTTCGTTTGGATAAGTTCCAGGTCTGGTTGGGCGTAGAATTCAGATCTGCAGTGATACTCAGATCTGAGTTGGGATCATCTTTGGATCTTAGGTTGTCGGTGGCTGTTTTCTGTCAGATCTGGGAGACTTATATATATATTGAGGACTTTGACTTTGGTCTCGCCATGATCTCTTTCCGACACTTAGAAATATTCTCTTAATCTTACCCTGTCGCGATACCCTAGCTACTGTTCACCGTAGTTTATTTCCTTTGATTGCCGGCGATAGTCAGCTTCGACAGACACAAGAGTGGTACGTCATCTCCCTGCTTGGATCTATTGGCCACTATGAGCGGAGTGGGTAGCTCCCACATCTCATGAGCTGGGCAACAGTAGGTTGAGTGAATTGTTGTGCATCTGATACCATGTGTTGAGACGATTGGGTAGCTCCCATATACTCACACACCCCGTGGCCACTATCCTGCAGTGATCTGTTGATTGTTGTTGAGCTTTTTCTTGATATTCCTTTGGCTCCCTGCCTCGGTTTTAGCCTTGTCTCATGCATAGCATTCGCATTTTATCTGTTGCTATCTTACGGCTGTTTATCAGTTGCTCTCCGTATTGGGGTTTGACCCCATCTGTAACGATCAGACTTTTCTTAAAAGAAATTTAAAAGATTGGGGTTCAAAATTGAAAGGTCTAAAATTTCAATCTTGATAACATAATGGTCATTTCGAATAAAAAAAATTCGTGAACAATGAAGACAATCAGCTACTAAAATTTCTGGGTTAATTTCGAATAAAAAAATTTCGTGAACAATGAAGACAATCAGCTGTGAGGTTAAATGAAAACGCGGAACTAGATGCACAGCTGGATGTAATAACAAAGTGCGGAACAACATCTGATAGGAATAAAAACAGGTGCTGAATTAGAACCAAAAGCTGATAGGAATCTGTTGATTTTTAAACGAAACCACAATACACTCTCAAACATGTAGTCTGTACAGATTTCTACAAAACAACGGAACTAGAAATCTGATGCAATACAAAAACTATAGCTAAAGTTTCTGTACAACAAAATCTGAATCAGAAAGGAACAAAATCTGATATCCACGATAAACACATCATCCGATCGGCACTCTCCATCCAGCTCCTTACTGTTGATTACCTGCACTCAATGAAAACTAGTGAGCCCAGGGGCTCAGCAGGTAAAATCTGGAAGTAACGAAATCATGCGATACAAACAATAGAAGCTGATACTATAACTGGAATCTGAATACGCTTAGAATAAATAAGCGAAATATGAACAACTGAGGAATCTGAAAGAAACTGAAAGCATAACACATAATCAAATTATGAAAACATTTTCTTTAAACATTCTGCAGAGCTGTGATTAAAATCACACTTGCGCTCTTCTTTAATTTTCTGAAATTATGACAACACATAACATTTGGTCCAATCGTTTGATCAAATTTCTGATATCAGTCTTAGCATATAACTCATGGTGAAGGGTATACAGATCCGTCAATCCGTAATCCTTATCATTCCTGGTTGAAAGGGAACACGGTTTGTTGAGGTGCAATAATTGCCCCTGCTAGGTAGAGCGATCGAAACGTGGCGTTTGTGTTGCTATACGGTTTAATAGATTGGAGTTGCACTGTTACCACCATCTATAGCTTTTGGTAAAGCGGCAAGCGCTCGGTCCTACACGGTTCGTCAGCCGCGCACTCACCCTTCCCTGGGGACCATTTGTTGCCAAAGTCATAACTTAAAACATTTCTTAAAACATCATTATGCTCTTTCTTTTCTTTATAAAATCTGTTTTCATTCTCTCTAGTACGATTTTTACTGATTTTTGGTTGTTCAATGATGTTCTGGAACACTTCAAGAATTCTCTGTAATACTTGCGAAGATGAAAACTGAATAAAAATACTACTTGAATCTGTCAATTGAATCGAATAATTCTTTCGAATTGAAGTGAAAATGAACAAGTAACATCTGACTGAACACAGACGTCACGAGGAAGAAGAAATAATTCAGCTGGAAGGATATCCGCTAACATTGAAACAGATGTGTTAAATGAAAACATGTCGTTAGCGTAAGAAAGAGACGTGGCTTGGGAAACTTTTTGAATAGTGAACAGCTGTAACTATGAATAGGATTGGTCAACTCAGCTGTCAACGAATTGATTTGGTCAACTCAAACGTCAACACAACTTAAATAAAGGCTTTCAGATGTTGAACAAACCAACAGCTGAATACAAACTAAAGCAACAGCTGAATACAAACTAAAGAAACAACTGGTTACGAACAAATGCAACAGCTGGTTACGAACAAATGCAACAGCTGATTACATTTGGATACTAACAAAGCAACAGCTGATTACGAAACAATGCAATAGCTGACAGCAGTTGAACAATAACAATGAAACAGCTGATGACTAAACAATACAACAGCTGATGGCAAAACAATGCAACTGCTAATTCTATACTTAGAATATTTTAAACGTAGAATACCAGTGGTGGTTTAAGAACCAGACTTCAGACTTAACCATAAGAATCAACAAGAATAACGATGGTTTCCTTTGTCTGAAGAAATCAAAATATCTCAAGAAATTTCTGGAAATGATCGAATAAGCTACTTGTAAGCTACTTCGATGAAATATCTGAAGAATAATCAATAAACTACTGGACGAACATCATCAAACCATTTTCTAAAATCTTTTCTGAATCAAAATACAGTAAACAAGTACTTCTTTATAAAAACAGGGCATGAACTTTCTGTTTTTGAAGAACAGCAGTAGCAAATTCTCAAACCTTTAAAATCACATACAAACATGCAAATAGAACTGAATACATGCTTTCATGAGTGTAGCAAGAAACATAGTTTACTTTCCTGTATTCTGCAACACAATTACAGATGGAATCTGGCAAATCACGTACGCACCGCTTGTCTCCTTCAAAAAAGATTTGAAAGGTTTTGCTCGGCTTCTTCACAGAGAGCACCGCTTAAAAACGTTTTGTTTTAGAAATAATGATTCATGATGTGGCTAACATCCTATATACATATATATATATGAATTAAAATGCCTAAGGAAGAAACACGTTTACTCAATATTTCAAAATCTTTTGAAAGTGCTACTCCATTTTAAAGTGAAATCTTATCTGAATTCTCAATTTCACGTAAAGGTGACAGCTGATATTATGAAAAGCTGAGACTCAACTCAAATACAATGAAGGATGATTTCACTTATCTCAAAATCTGAAATTCAAGCGAAGTTGAACAATATAGCATTTAAATGTAATCTCTCAACTCTTAAAATTTCTAATTGTGGATAATAAAATGTCTGGGCTTTACAACTCTACCCTCCTTATTGAAATTTCGTCCTCGAAATTTTACTTACTTAAAAAGGTTCGGATAGTTACTCTGCATAACAAATTCGACTTCTTACGTAGCTTTTCTTTCAGTGCAATTTGTCCACCGACTCTTAATCATAGGGATAATTCTATTCTATGATGTCTGGTCCTATTTAAGTTCTTTCACCTACATTATCTCAGTGAATCGGGAATCTACTTTTTCTTCCATACAGAGCTTCGTATGGCGCCGTCTCTATAGAAGCTTGGTATCTATTGCTGTAGGTGAATTCAACTGTTGGGAACTTATCGCTGAAATGAAACCAGACATAACAAGATGAAACAGTACTTGGAAACAAGACAGATATTTACTGTAGAAACAGATTTCTCAAACTGGGTGTTATCGCTAACGTTGAAACAGTTGTAAGGAAAGAAACAGTATTTAACTGAAATAAATACAGACGTGACTTTGGAACAGTAGTAATACGAGCATTAGCTGTCGTTATAGGAATAATGTTTAGAAATGAACAGGTAACATCTGATTGAATATATATACTAGAAGTAACAGCTGAAATGGAAATCACTGATTTACAAATGAAATTCAGCCATTGGAAGAAATTCCGTTGTTACCATGGGAACCATAATCTGACTATAACTCGGTGTTGCAACATCAAAACAATAGCTACGCTATCAGTTGTTGTCAATCAAACCAGACTTTATACTGATTCGACTAGCAACATCCGATTACATAGCGTCAAATTCAGATGTTACCATTCACCAGAAGGAAAAACATGAACAACACTGGAGCTCCTCATGGCGAAGTGCTGGGTCTGATGAAACCTTTACCCAATAAATCTTAGATCTATTCTTCATTTCCTTAGGGGCGAGTCTGAAATATCTTCGGGAAAGACATCTAAAAATTCCTTTATAACTTCTACATCCTCCAATCTAATTTCCTTATCTGGTTCTATCGATAAAGCACTTACTAAAAATCCCTGACATCCATTTCTTAAACACCTCTGCTTAAAATTTATAACAATTTCGTACTTGGTTAACCAACATATTCCCAAAATAAAATTAAACTTAAGCATTGGCAACACTATCAAATCTGCATAGACAATATTTTCCTGTAGCTTAAGTTCTATATTTTGAATAACAAGATTGGTTACTGTACTTTCTCGCGAAGGAATCTAGAAACAATACTATACTTCTACTTCTTCTGGTTTAATTAACAATTTCTTAGAAAAATCTATCTGATACAAACAAATGAGTTGCACCATAATCTAACAATGCTATCGTAGACATATTGGCGACAGAAATCTTACCAGTCACTACCGTGGTATCTGCTGGAGCTTCTTCAGCTGTCATAATATAAGCCCTACTAGTGATGAGTGGTCGCTTCTGGGGACACTCCCTAGACATATGGCCTGGCTTGCCACAGCCCGTGTGGTTCTTCTTACAAGTAGGACACGACGGACTATTCCCTTGATTAGGAACAGTAGAGATAGGTTGAGCAGCGATTGGTCCTTTTTCTAGAGACCCTTGCTGGTTATTGTTTGGTTTCTTATTTTGCCTACGGTCCTTCTGTTGGAAATCTTGTCTTTTCAACTGTCTCTCTTCTTCGATTGCTTTCCAGTCTTGTTCTGCCCGTAGGGCCTTATTCACCGCTGCTCTATAATCTACAGGTTCTGCTAATCTAACATCATGCTTAGTCATCGGCTTCAACCCATTAACAAAATGTTGAAGTTTAACATCTGCATTTGTCCCAATTAGAGGAACAAAATATCATCCCCTCTCAAATTTGTGGATGTAATATCGCATAGGCATCCCTTCCTGCTTAAGGGTTAAAAACTCACTCTGCAGTTGTTGTCTTACGTCTACCGTAAAGTATTATTCATAGAATACCCTCTTAAATTCTTCCCAGGTGAGTATATCTAAGTCAATAGTTAACTTGACCCCTTCCCACCATATCATAGCGTCTCCTCTCAACATGTAAATCTCACACCTAGGCCTTTCTAGTTCCGTCAATTGTAAATATTCAAAAATCACTTCCATAGACTTGATCCAGCTTTCTGCTATAAGAGGATCAGTAGTACCAGAAAACTCCTGAGGTCTCTGTCTCCTGAACCTCTCCTGAGGATCCTCTCGGCTGACTAATCTCCCCGATGATTGACCATTCCCTTGAGTGGTATGGTCGACTAAACGCTCTAACAGTTGAGCCTATACTAGTTAAAACAGGGTTCATGCCATGCGTCTCACTATTTTCTTCTAAGATACCTCTTCTTCCTCTACCTCGTCCTGCCATTATCTGGAAGGGTAGCCCAAATCCACGACAATTCTATTATGAGAGATTACTTTATGCTAGAACATAGAATAAATTACAAATTTATAAGCGGCTGGAGAGAGCTGTTCAGACTGGAAGTGTGTTTATCTCAAGGACCATGCTCTGATACCAACTGTAACGACCGGACTTTTCTTAAAGAAATTTAAAAGATTGGGGTTCAAATTGAAAGGTCTAAAATTTCAATATTGATAACATAATGGTCGCTACTAAAATTTTTGGGTTAAATTGCGAATAAACACAATTCGTGAACAATGAAGACAATCAGCTGTGAGGGTAAATGCAAACGCGGAACTAGATGTACAGCTGGATGTACTAACAAAGTGCGGAACAACATCTGATAGGAATAAAAACAGGTGCTGAATTAGAACCAAAAGCAGATAGAAATCTGTTGATTTTAAACGAAACCACAATACACTCTCAAACATGTAGTCTGTACAGATTTCTACAAAAAAACTGAACTAGAAATCTGATGCAATACAAAAACTATAGCTAAAGTTTCTGTACAACAAAATCTGAATCAGAAAGGAACAAAATCTGATGTCCACGATAAACACATCATCCGATCATCACTCTCCATCCAGCTCCTTACTGCTGATTACCTGCATTCAATGAAAACTAGTGAGCCTAGGGGCACAGCAGGTAAAATCTGTAAGTAACGAAATCATGCGATACAAACAATAGAAGCTGATACTATAACTGGAATCTGAATACGCTTAGAATAAATAAGAGAAATATGAACAACTGAGAAATCTGAAAGAAACTGAAAGCGTAACACATAAATCAAATTCTGAAAACATTTTCTTTAAACTTTGTGCAGAGCTGTGATTAAAATCACACTTGCTCTCTTCTTTCATTTTCTGAAATTATGACAACACATAACATTTGGTCCAATTCGTTTGATCAAACTCCTGATATCAGTCTTAGCATATAGCTCATGGTGAAGGGGTATACAGATCCGTCAATCCGTAATCCTTATCCTTCCTGGTTTAAAGGGCACACGGTTCGTCAGCCGCGCACTCATCCTTCCCTGGGGACCATTTGTTGCCAAAGTCATAACTTAAAACTTTTCATAAACATAATCTTTCTGCTCTTTCTTTCTTTCTAAAATCTGTTTTCATTCTCTCTAGTATGATTTACTGATTTTTGGTTGTTCAATGATGTTCTGGAACACTTCGAGAATTCTCTATAATACTTGCGAAGATGAAAACCGAATAAAAATACCACTTGAATCTGTCAAATGAATCGAATAATTCTTTCGAATTGAAGTGAAAATGAACAAGTAACATCTGACTGAACACAGACGTCACGAGGAAGAAGAAACAATTCATCCTTCCTGGTTGAAAGGGCACACGGTTCGTCAGCCGCGCACTCACCCTTCCCTGGGGACCATTTGTTGCCAAAGTCATAACTTAAAACTTTTCATAAACATAATCTTTCTGCTCTCTCTTTCTAAATCTGTTTTCTTTCTTTCTAGTACGATTTACTGGTTTTTGGTTGTTCAATGATGTTCTGGAACACTTCGAGAATTCTATGTAATACTTGCGAAGATGAAAACCGAATAAAAATACCACTTGAATCTGTCAAATGAATCGAATAATTCTTTCGAATTGAAGTGAAAATGAACAAGTAACATCTGACTGAACACAGACATCACGAGGAAGAAGAAACAATTCAGCTGTAAGGATATCCGCTAACGTTGAAACAGATGTGTTAAATGAAACGATGTCTTTAGCGTAAGAAACAGACGTGGCTTGGGATACTGTTTGAATAGTGAACAACTGTAACTATGAAATAGGATTGGTCAACTCAGCTGTCAACGAATTGATTTTGTCAACTCAGACGTCAACACAACTTAAATAAATGCTTTCAGGTGTTGAACAAAACCAACAGATGAATACAAACTAAAGCAACAGCTGAATACAAACTAAAGCAACAGCTGGTTACGAACAAATGCAACAGCTGGTTACGAACAAATGCAACAGCTGATTACAAAAAAATTCAACAACTGACAAAATTTGGATACTAACAAAGCAACAGCTGATTACGAAACAATGCAATATCTGACAGTTTTTGAACAATAACAATGCAACAGCTGATGACAAAACAATACAACAGCTGATGGCGAAACAATGCAACTGCTGAATTCTATACTTAGAATATTTTCAACGTAGAATATCAGTGGTGGTTTAAGAACCAGACTTCAAACTTAACTATAAGAATCAACATGAATAATGATGGTTTCCTTTGTCTGAAGAAATCAAAATATCTCAAGAAATTTCTGGAAATGATCGAATAAGCTACTTGTAAGCTACTTCGATGAAATATCTGAAGAATAATCAAGAAACTACTGGACGAACATCATCAAAC
>KV008258.1:69600-81453 GCA_001598015.1 Dorcoceras hygrometricum
CACTTCAGATGCTATCAAATAGTTATTTGAGGAGAATCAACGGTCATGATTTAATCATATAAATGCCTAGAATTAAGAAGACAGAATCAGAGCTATTTTGGGTAAAATTGCACAGTACGCAGAGTGCTTGATACGATGATTACCCGCTTTGGAATATAAGTCAATTTAGCCCTGACAAGCGCAGTTTACCTTTTGCATGGCATTAATGGAGCATTAAATGCTATGATACGATGAAGATATGCAAAAGAGCTTATCTCTACTGGCTACATTTATTGACTGTTGGGGACGACAAGTATAAATAGCTGAAGATTTCAAACATAGAAGCTCTTTGCGTCTCTCGGTGTTTTTACAATCTATCTGCTGATTCATAAAGCTCTCAAATATTCACTGGAACCTTTCATTGCAAAAATACTCTAAGTCCAGTATAAAATTTCGAAGAACATTAAAAGCTCAAACCTTCACAGTTTCAATCTTCGAGATATCTTCTGGTTTACCTTTGTAAACAGTTCTTGTTGTTATAAGAACCAGAAAATTTACAGTGCTCAATCGTATCGTATTTCATTGTAATATCAGTTTTTGAGTCTGTAACGAACTTGCTGTGTGAAGCAGTTTGAAAAATCAAGTTATTTGTATCTCAGCAGTTGTATCTGCGTATATTGGAGTTTCTAAGAGTTCACTTGGATCAAGGCTCGGTGACTGGGTGTAGACAGAAGCTGTGTGCATCAAATTCTTATAGTGGAACCTTCCTGCAAAGGAAGAAGGGGAGACGTAGGATCTTCACATCCGAACTTTCATAAACAAACTCTGAACCTTGCACTTTTACTTTACTGCATCGCATTTATATTTATACAGTTCACTGATCGATCAAATTCTTTCCGCACATTATTTGTTAGTCGAGAAATCAGATTTGGGACTGAGATACCTCAGATCTTGTAACTCGGATTTGAGTTAAGCGAGGCGCTTGTAGAATCATTTTAAGGTTTCAAAAAATAAAAATCTAAAGGAGTTCATTCGACCCCCCTTCTGAACTCCTAAGGCTAGTTTCGATAAATATTGATCCTATCACTTACTTGAACCTGTACAACTAAGAATTTTGAAAATACAACTAGCTCTTGCTGAAAGATAAATTGGTGAGTTTCCTCAAACTAAAGCATCAAAGCTGTGAACTCATAGCTTAAACATAAGCATGAACTGAACTGAAACATGCATCAGGAAATCAAACAACAGGAAACAATGTAACACTATATGTTTTCCAGATGCAACAAAGAATCAACTTTACTTACCTGAACTGGAAATCACGAAGAACAGATGATCTCGGCTGGATATCACCACAAGCACAGGCTGACGAGCTTTTATGTAATTTTTAGAACTGAAAGTTTTCTTGCAAAAGTGAGCTCTACAACTCACGAAAATCATATATGGGAGTATGATTGGTAGTAGGTGTAAGGTAAAAGAATAGGGACGGGTCACCATACTAAATCCTTGAAAATTTTTCCAAAAGGCCCCCTACTACAATTTTTAAGTTTTAAACCCACTGCAATAATTTTATAAAAACTGATCTCCAATCCAAAACATTTTTAAATAAAATCAGCACCGGCTCAGATTGTGCTTAGGGCAAAATCCTTCCGGAAATCTTCTGGTCTGTGCTTCTAAGCTGGATATAAAAGAAATCAGTTTAGGTAAAAGAATCAGCTTGAACTAAAATAGGATTCTCAAATAGCAAACAACCCCTCAAAAGAAAAAGACTAACAATTGTGGTTCTATGGATTTTGGGGCGCTACATAAAGCCTCAAATGGTCCCATGCCAATATGTTAGGATCAAGCGCTTACCACTAGGCCAAAAGCTATAGCTGTTAGCCAAGGCGCAACTTTATTTCCTTATAATGTGGTAGCGCAGAGTGCACCTATTATGTGCGTTAGGGTTGGGCTGTTAGGCCCATGAGTCAGGGGATGTGCGTGTCTAACTGCTGGTGCTGTCTCAATTCCCGTAGAGATCAGTCTTACCCTTCCCCTACCGCCGGCCCTATCCCCAGCAGAGATAGTATTACCCGTTAAGATCTGGCATCACACTTTTACAGCCCACATGGCCAACCAGATCAAGCGGCGCAACGTCAGCAGCTTGACGTACGAGAACTTCCCAGGAGGTCACCCATCCCAGTACTGCTCTCACCCTTGCACGCTTAACTCAACACAATAGTCACTTGGTAGCTGTTATTATATGAAAATTCCACCGAGGACAATGATTTATGCCAACCACCACTGAAATCCAGCACTACAGCTCGCAGCATATCCTCCAAAATCTGAATGGTTCTCTCAAATTGGCCATCTGTCTGAGGATGATATGTAGTTGCTCATGTCCAATTTAGACCCCATCGCTGACTGCAAGCTTTTCCAAAACCTGGAAGTGAACCGAGGATCTCTATCAGACACTATCGATACCGGCATGCCATGCAATCTTATAACATGATCAATGTACAACCTCACCATCTTCTTCATGGGACAAGCCATAAAATAGGGAATAAAACGGGCTGACGTAGACAATCTATCTATCACTACCCAAATTGCATCACAACCACCACTGTAACGCGGAAAATGGGTCAAAAAGTTCATCAAAATGTGCTCCCAGTTCCACTGGGGCACCACTAAACTCTTTAGGATACCAGGCCTCATCCTCTCAGCCTTGACCTGCTGGAAATTAAAACATCGTGCTACAAAATCAGCAACTTCGATCTTCATGCCTTCCCACCAATAACAATATTTCAAGGCATTATGCATCTTCTTTACTCCCGGAGGAACACTGTGGCGACTACAGTGAGCTTCCTGCAGAACCCTCTCCTCCAAATTTACCAGCTTAGGAACCACTAATCTCCCTTGAAAGCGTAGACATCCATCGGAGGCAACAGTAAAATCATTTGACTGACCTGTCTGGCACTTAAATTTTTACTCATGAATGTGCGGGTCAGTCTTCTGTACATTATGGTTCAACCTGAAAAGAAGAAACAACAACGTAGTCCTCACCTGGCTGAAAACACCATCCAGTCGTCCCCAAATGCTCATGAACTTTCGAGATACTCAAACAGGTCAGCATCGCATGTTACACCTTCCTACTCCGAGCATCTGCAACAAGGTTCACCTGCCTTGGTTGGTACTGGATCTCACAATCAAAGTCCTTGAGCAACTCCATCCATCGACGATGTCTCATATTTAAATCAAATTGAGTGAAGATGTACGTCAAACTCTTGTGGTCAGTGTACATGACAAATTGCTCATCATACAGAAAGTGGCGCCAGATTTTCAATGCAAATATAATGGCCATCAACTCTAAATCATGAACGGGATAATGAGTCTTGTGAGGTTTCAACTATCGAGACGCATAATAAATCACTCGCCCATTCTGCATCAAAAGGCATCCCAGTCCACTAAGCGACTCATCAGGACAAACCAAAAAACCTCCTGATCCTAGTCAACTTATCCTTCAGCAACCAAAAGCTAGACTCACACACCTCGGTCCAAATAAATCTCCTATCTTTCTGAGTCAGCTGAGTTAAAGGCATGGCTATACTAGAGAATCCATCGATAAAATGTCGATAATAGAAACTACGAAGCTCCGACACATTTTGGGGCCGCGACCAGTTTACCATAGCTTTCACCTTGCTAGGATCAACTTATATACCTCGAAATGAGATGACTTGACCCAAAAAGACGAACCGATCCAACCAAAGCTCACATTGGAGAATTTGGCATACAACTATGAATATAGAAGAGTATGCATAACCAATCTCAAGTGCTTTATATGCTCCCTCTTGGTCCTAAAGTAGACCAAGTAAACACAATAACAAACGAGTCAATAAATTCGCTGAAAAGCTTATTCATGAAATCCATGAAAACAGCGGGAGCACACGTCAATTCGAATGGCATCTAGGAATTCATAGTGCTCATATCTAGTCCGAAAGGCAGTCTTAGCAATTTCCTCATCCCGGATCCTCAATAGATGTTAACCGGAACAAAGTTCAATTTTGGAGTACAGCGCTGAACCACGCAACTGATCGAACAAATCATCAATTATCGGCAATTTATATTTTATTTTCACAGTCGCTTTGTTCAATTTCTGAAAACCGATACACATCCTCATCGATCCATCCTTCTTCTTCACAAAAATAATCAGAGCTCCACAAGACGACATACTCGATCTGATGAAGCCTTTCTCCAAGAGATCTCTCAACTGATCCTTCAGCTTAATCAAGTTGGTAGTCAGCTCATTCTCACCAAACTTTACCACACAGTTAGGACAACCTATCATGAAAACAAACTCACACCGGCAAGAGTAGCAAACGACACAACATCACATTTAGGAGTAGAAATCAACCCATACTCACATATAAACACATCAGATATAAATGAATTTTATGATAACGTATATAATAAAACTCATGCAGAATAATAAAAAAATAATGCAAGTACCTGCAATAACTCTTCCGGGCATATCATCAGCTTGCTCCCTAGTCATCTCATTCACTTGGGCTCACTGAGGTCCCAAAAATTGAGATTGAGAAGGCCCTCTGAGCTGTGAAGATCCAGGTTTCTGGAAACCTGAGAGATGTGGTTGCCCCTAATTGGAGCAGCAGGGTTACCTATGACTAGTTAAGGTGGATCATTTGTATTCCAGCAGAAGGTAGGTCCAAGGGGATCTACGTCAACTTGAATTGTTTGTACTGGATCAGCTCATTCCTCTTCTGTTGTATCAACTCGCCCATGTCAACAATTGGATCTGCTGGAACCTCCTCAACTGGATTAGAAATGTCACCCTCTACTAGATCATTTTGGATCACTTCAGCTGGGTGACTTAGCTTTGTCTCTAGGATCAGCAGTGTGAGGACTAGAATTTTCTAACTACGATTTATAGCTAATTAGATTTGGTTTAGAATTAGCTAATTGAGTTTTTGAGTATCGGGTTTCCAGATTTGAGGATTTGGTGATTTTAGAATTTCAGTTTTGAGCGGGATCTAGATGTTCAGATGTGTCCTGGTGTGTTTGCATGAGTTGTCACAAGCAAAGAGCGAAACACTGTTGTTCAGATGCTAAGCAGTTATGGTGTTGTTAGAGAGAATACGACATCGTATTGTCTATTCAGACTTGGAGCTAGTGAGTGAGATCTGTTTAGCGGGCGTGAGCTTCTACTCGAGTAAGTCAGCGATGGTCCACGCGGGCGTGAGCTTCTACTCGAGGAAGTCATTGATGGTCAATGGTCCAGAGTTGTTCAGATGTCAACGATGGTCAACGGTGCTCATATTTGAGTAAGCGCAATCAGTTATGAGAGCTGGAACTAATTCAGATGTGATCGAATTCTGGATGAGATTTAGAGGGATCTGTTGTGAGAGTGTGACTTCGATGCTACGTCGTTTTGATAAGTAAGAGCGGTGTAGTTTTGGTATTGTTTAGAGAAACCAGGTCCGAGCGGCTTCTGCCTTATAATGAAAGCTGATCAGTACCAAGATCTTAGTTGGGGAGATATCTGAATTAGTCGATGATGACTTCTACTGTAGTACAGACCTGGGAATTTAAATGTAAGTTTCGACCAACACTTAGAGTATTTCGAACCTTATATTCCTTATCTTCATCCCCGATAACCCTCGATAGTTACTGTTCACCCGAACACTATTTCCGTCGATTGCCATCGTTTTTCGCTGTCGCTTGGAGCAAGATGGTAGCGTTGAGCTCGTCTTCTCTAGGGATTTCGATTGATACCAGTTTGGAGACTGGAGTCGCCGAATTTGAGGAGCGCGAAGTTGTTGCAATGTTCATGTGTCTTCGCGATTGTGGACCAGTAGTTCTTTTGTTCTTTAACAACTTTGGATTTGAACAGGTAGTGGCTTCTGTTGAGTTCTTCGTGAAGCTTCTAGGGCGGTAGACTTGATTTAGTTGTTGCTTCCCTATTGTTGTAAGATCTGTTGATGTAGAAGCTGATTTGAGGTACGAATGGAGCTAGATTAAGCAGCTTTGTTATCAGCTTTGGGATATTTCTTTTGTGTATTAGCTACTGTGATTTGTATTGAATGTGTAAAGATTATGTGCTCATATCTGTTTATGTGTGTGATTATATGCATTGATTTTAAGCATGAGTTTGCTGTGCATTCACGCATACATATTGAGCCTGATTCCTTTGGAAGCTGAATTCCCTTTTTGCACGTTGTGATCGGCCGGCTGAGTCGTCGTACCTGAAGATCACAAGATGATGATGATTGATGAGATCTGCACAGCTGAGTCGTTGTGCTTTTGTCTACCGATGATTCTTGGTAGCCCTTTTCATGAATTGCACGATTGAGATATTGCATTGTCTGATATGAGAGATGCTTTTATTGTGCTTTTCGTACTGAGGTTTGACCTCGCTTATTTTCCCTGTTTTGGGCTGATGTGGTCGGTGTTGGCCATTGCAGGTTCTTTAGGTAACCAAGCTGGACAGAGTGGAGCTTCAGCTGGTCGATCCCTTTTTTAATTTGGCTTATTTTCCCTGTTTTGGGCTGATGTGGTCGGTGTTGGCCATTGCAGGTTCTTTAGGTAACCTAGCTGGACAGAGTGGAGCTTCAGCTGGTCGATCCCCTTTTTAATTTGAGTCCCAGTGTATTTATATTTATATTGAACCAGGGGATGTCTTGTGCCTCTATTTCATGTTGGGGATCGTGTGTTGTTGTTGTTTGAGTTTTGAGTTAAACTCTTATTTTAAGTATGATGTATTTTGAATGATATTGGACCAGGCCCAATTATTCGAAAATTTTTAGCCATATTTTTATGATGCTTCCGCATATTTGTGACTAGCGCACGTGGCCTTACATTTTTGGTATCAGAGCTTAAACTGGGATAATCTCGTTTTCTTTTTTATCACACTTGAGTCTAGGAACATAGTTTGAGTTTTGATTTTGACTGACTCTATGATTGTGTGATTTGATTACTTGCCTCTGTGATTTATCTGCTTGTTTTTCTTACCTCTGAGTTTTGGTAGATGCCACCAAGAAGAGGTAGGAGTAGGATGGCTAGGCAGATAGATCGGGAGTCTAGAGCCCCGAGCAGTGATGAGGATGCTGAGCAGCAGGGTATCCATTTGTGTCGTCGTGGTAGACAAGCTGAAGTAGAGGTGGATGATGTGACCCGACAGATTGGAGAGACGGAGCTAGTGTTGGCTAGGTTCCAGAGGATGAATCCCCCGACGTTTATCGGTGTCGAGGCTGGTTTGTTGGCAGAAGTCTGGCTTGAGCACATGGAAGAGTTGTTTGACACAGTGGAGTACTCGCAAGAGAGGAGAATGAAGTTAGCAGTGTTGCAGTTGAGAGAGCATGTGCAACGCTGGTGGAAGGGTACTTCTCGTGTTATGAGAGAGACTGGAGTTGTGATTTCGTGGGAGAGCTTCTGTGCATCTTTTCGATAGGAGTATACCCCTGAGTATTTCTACAACAACCGTGAGTGGGAGTTCGACAATCTGAAGCAAGGGAACTTGAGGGTCGCCTAGTATGCCAGGAAGTTTTCTTCGTTGTTGTCGTATGTTCCCCATGTGGCGAACCAGGAGAGGACGAAGAGGACAAGTTTCTGAGAGGGTTGAGGCTCGAATTGTTTCGGATGGTGTTAGCTGGTTCCCCTGCGACGTATGCTGAGGCTGTGGACAGAGCAGTGGATATTGAGGAGAGTCTGATGGAGGTGCAGAATCAGGTTCAGCCGATAGCTGGACGTAGTTTTCAACCTGTACCGGAAGTGTTGCCTTCTTTCCAATATCCTCAAGTTCCGCAACAGTCGAATCGTCAGAGATTCAAACCTCGAGGGAAATATTTTAAGAAGCGTTCGAACTCGAGTTCTTCTGGTTTAGTGAGTTCTGGTGGAAGTTGCTCCGGAGGAGGAGTGACTTGTGGATAGTGTGGAGGTCGTCATATGACTTCGCAGTGTCGTGGAGTTCAGGGCCTTTGCCATAACTGTGGGCAGCCTGGACATTTTGCTCGAGTGTGTCCGGCTGGAGGACAGTCTTTGAGTCAGTCGCATCAAGGTTCAGCTGGTGGTTCTTCGCTGAGACTGCAACCTTTTACTCAGTCTCAACGTTCAGGTTTCCAACCCCGTGAACCGTCTAGGTTTGGTGGACCTTCGAGACCTCAGTTTCCGGGACCGCAGCAGGCTCAGGTGAATGCCTTGACGAGTGAGCAAGCTGCTGATATGCCTGAGAGGATTATTGCAGGTACTTGTGCTATCTTTGATTTCCTGCACGAGTTTTGTTTGATACTGGAGCATCACACTCCTTTATTTCTGAGTTGTTTGTGTATGAGCGAGGGTTGAGTTCTTCCCCATTGTGTAATGTTGTCTCTGTATCTACCCCTGCTGGCGTGAGTTTGTTGTCCCGTGAGGTGGTGTTGGATTGTGTTCTTAGGTTTGATGAGCATGTGTTGGTGACCAATCTGATTGTTTTTGGAATTAGAGATTTTGACTGTATTTTGGGTATGGATGTGTTGTCCAGTTATAGAGCGACAGTGGATTGTTTCCATGGTGTAGTGAGATTTAGGCCTGAATCTGGAGAGAAATGGGATTTCTATGATGCTCATTCGCGACCTAAGATTCCTTTTGTGTCTGCCATGGAGATGTTTAGTTTGTTGTCGCTAGAGAATTCAGGGTTTATGATCTATGGCTTGGATGTTTCCCGAGTATCGCGAGTAGAGTTGAGAGATGTTCCGATTGCTCGAGAGTTTCCTGACGTGTTTCTGGATGAGATTCCTGGATTCCCTCCGAGACGAGAGATTGACTTCAGCATAGAGTTGGTGCCAGGAACAGCCCCGATTTTTAGAGTTCCATATCGATTGGCGCCAACTGAGTTGAAGGAACTCAAAGAGCAGTTGCGTGATCTATTAGAGAAGGGCTTCATTAGACCGATTATGTCGCCCTGGGGAGCTCCGATTCCTTTTGTGAAGAAGAAGGATGGATCTATGAGGATGTGTGTGGATTTTCGACATTTGAACAAAGCGACGATTAAGAACAAGTATCCGTTGTTGAGGATTGATGACTTGTTTGACCAGTTGCAGGGATCTGCTGTATACTCTAAGATTGATCTGCGGTCTGGTTATCATCAGTTGCGGATCAGAGACGCTGACGTGGTGAAGACGAAATTCAGAACTAGATATGGGCAATATGAGTTTTTGGTGATGCCATTTGGATTGAAGAATGCTCCTACTGTCTTCATGGATTTGATGAATCGCATCTTCGGTGATTATATCGATCGTTTTGTGATTGTCTTCGTAGATGACATCCTGGTGTATTCGAGGAATTTCAGAGAGCATAAAGATCACTTGAGATTGGTTTTGCAGAAACTGAGAGACTCACAGCTGTATGCGAAATTCAGCAAGTGTGAATTCTGGCTGGATAGAGTTGTCTTTTTGGGTCATGTCATTTCAGCACAAGGAATTTCCGTGGATCCGAGTAAGGTCGAAGCAGTTCTTAACTGGGAGTGACCTAGGAATGTTTCTGAGATCCGTAGTTTCTTGGGTTTGGCTGGATATTATAGACATTTTATTGAGAAGTTCTCTTCGATAGCTAGGTCGATGACTCAGTTGACCCGAAAAGATAGGAAGTTCGTTTGGACTGACGAGTGTGAGTCGAGTTTCCAGTTGCTTAAGGAGAAGTTGACTACTGCTCCTGTGTTAGCTTTGCCTTCGGGTTCTGGAGGTTTTGTAGTTTGCTTTGATTCTTCTCTGAGTGGTTTGGGTTGCGTGCTGATGCAGAACGGGTTTGTGATAGCCTATGCGTCTTGACAGTTGAAGCCCCATGAGACGAGATACCCCGTTCATGATTTATAGTTGGCTGCGATAGTGTTTGCCTTGAAGATTTGGCATCACTATTTGTGTTGGTCCCTGTTTTCGAAAGGAACTTAGCAGCCGCTGATTTAAAATGATTGATAAGAAATTTTCGCGCTGCTAAAACACTGGAGGTGCAATACCTCTTGTTCTTGAACACTTAAAAGCTAGAGCACCGGAGACAGATCTGGTATGTTAATAAAACATGCGGAAAACTCCAGAACTGAATCCTATATTTTAAAACAACTCAAACAGATTTATGTGTAATATAAATCTGTTCGAGACTTACTGAGTGTGTGCTAACTGTGTATGCGAGAATGCTAGACATAAATACAAGAGCTGAAAGCTTAAAGAATACAATACTCAGCATATTTGTTTCTGGAAGTTCGGACCTCAATTTCCTACGTCTCCCCTTCTTCCACCTCGGAAGGCTCCACTAGAAGATTTGATTTATACAATGTGTACAGACCCAATCCCGCAACCAGCAGCTGCGAGAACTCCTAGACTCTACCAACCCACGACTGTTCACTCAGAACTTGTTTAACGTCTCTGTTCAAATACTTCATACACAGAGTTTAACGTCATCGTTCTTGGACGGGAACTTATGGTGGGGGAGTTTGATTCACTCGCTAATCAATTTAGCTCAACTCACGAAATGTGCGAGTGAATCTGTGTGTGAGATTGTTACAATGAAACGCTCAACTCTCTATTTCTCACACACTAGGGAAATGCTCTACACAAGCTAATAAAAACTCAGCAGTCGACTTTCGTAGTAAGCTCCTCTTTAATGGTGGTCGACTGCTTCGTTCTTCAATTTCTTCCCTCTGTAATTTTGTCTCTTCGCTCAATCAACAATCCTCTACTTCTTCCTTCAAATCTTCTCCCTTAAATAGCCTCTGTTAGAATTAAATCCGTTGGACACAAATTCTTCCCATTCAAATGTGTTCTATAAAGTACCGACAGGGAATGTCCTTTGTGTCCTTTCTTTTGCAGGCTTTTTGTCGTGTTCACCATTTGAAATAAGCTCAGCTCTTCAATCCATTGCTGTCGACAGATTTTGATCTATCTTCAACTCATTGTTGTCGACAGCTTTTCCTCTATTCTTCAATTCATAAACCGTTGATAGCTACTTCAAACTTCTCTGTTTCTTTATCAACCTACTGTTTCAATTGCTGTTAACAGCAAACTTCCTGTTCATTGTTTTTCAGCAACCTACTGTTTCAATTGCTGTTAACAGCAAACTTCCTGTTCATTGTTTTTCAGCAACCTACTGTTTCAATTGTTGTTAACAGCAAACTTTCTGTTCATTGTTTTTCAGCAACCTACTGTTTCAATCTCTTCTTCGTTGCTCTTCAACAGTAGACATGCTGAAGTCATCATTGCTGAATCCAGATTTCTCTTCGCTTCAATTCACAACTGCTGATAGCTTTTGCTCAAGTGTTGATTGTGATGACATCACTGCTGATGTCATCATTGCTGTTCGTAGCTTCCTCCAGCAGACATCCTGACGTCATGGTTGCTGAATCTCGATATCTTTCAATCAGCAATGCTGACGTCATCGTTGCTGCTCGCAGCTTCTTCCAATAGATAAGCTGACGTCATCATTGCTGATACCAGCTCTTGTTATCGCTCCACTATTCATCATCTTCTTCGATTCTTTCTCCAGTCTTTAGCAAATATCACAGCTGCTGGTCTAAATTGGCCTCCGCCTGATTACGAACAACCGACTCAACTTTGTACGTCTCCATTGCTAATCCAGCTGCCGTCTAAATGATAAACCAAACCAGCTGTGAACTTTATCTTGTAAACCATCGACTGGACAAATTTAGCTTCGCGACATCTTTCTTCGATAGCTAGAATCTGTACACTAAGTAGAATTGTTAGAAACACAATAACAGGTTTTGTGTAATTCAAAACTTAATCAGGATCTGTGTACACAGATCCATCAATATCTCCCTTTTTGATTTACACAAAACCTTAAATAATCAATGCATGATCTAACAATTCTCTCCCTTTTTGTGGGAATCAAAAAGAGATC
>KV008258.1:82444-109658 GCA_001598015.1 Dorcoceras hygrometricum
GTGACCGATGCTTTGAGTAGGAAAGCCCAACCTTCGATGTTGATGTCGATGAGTATATCCGAAGTCCATGAGGATTTAGGGACTTCCAGATGGCGTTTTCAGTTAGGTGATCATTGCTTCGTGGTTTCTTCTTTTCAAGTCGAGCCACAGATTGTAGCAGACATTAGAGCAGCGCAGAGGACTGATCCGTATGTTCATGAGTTGAAGATTAAGGCTCAGAATGGTCAGTCTGAGGATTTTTCTGTTGCTTCTGATGGATTCTTGATATTTCGAGGTAGGTTGGTGGTTCCGAATTTGGTTGTTTGAAGGAAGCCATATTGAATGAAGCTCATTGTAGTCAATACAGTGTGCATCCGCGCGAGAATAAGATGTATTATGCCGTGAAGTTTCACTTTTGGTGGGAAGGCATGAGGAATGATATTTCTGGATTTGTATATCGTTGTTTGAATTACCAACAGGTCAAGGCTAAGAGGATGAGACCTGGTGGATTTCTACAGAGTTTAGAAGTGCCTCAGTGGAACTGGGAGCACATCGCCATGGATTTCGTGACTCATTTGCCTCGATCGATTAGGGATGTGATGCTGTTTAGGTCATTGTTGATAGACTTTCGAAGTCAGCCCATTTCATTCCCTATGATGTGAGGTGTTCGATGAATAAAATGGCGCGACTGTACATTGACCATGTGGTGAGATTGCATGGAGTGCCGGTTTTGATAGTGTTTGATAGAGATCCAAGGTTTACTTCCCCGATTTTGGAAGATCTTGCAGGCAGCGATGGGTTCGAGATTGGCTATGATTACAGCCTACCACCTACAGATCGATGGTCAATCTGAGAGGACCATTCAGATTTTAGAGGATATGCTGCGAGCAGTTGTTTTGGATTTCAATGGTGGCTGGCAGGATTCTTTGTCCTTAGTTGAGTTTTCTTATAACAACAGCTACCAAGTGACTATTGGGATGGCCCCTTTTGAAGCACTGTATGGACGTAGGTGTAGATCACCTATCTGCTGGGAAGAGATTGGCGAAAAGCAGTTGTCTACTCCTGAGTTTGTGCAGCACATGAAAGATCAGATTGAGTTGATTCAGAGTAGGATGAGAGCTGCTCAAGATCGACATTCTAGCTATGCTAATAAGAGATGCCGACCTTTGGAATTTGAAGTTGGTGATCGAGTGTTTCTCAAAGTTTCTCCTTTCAAGAGTGTGATGAGGTTTCGATTGAAAGGTAAATTGGCTCCTAGATTCGTTGGTCCCTTTGAGATTGTTGAGACGATCGGACAGTTGGCTTATAGATTGAGACTTCCTGCTGAGTTAGCAGCGATGCATGATGTGTTTCATGTGTCAATATTGAGGAAATATGAGCCAGATACGTCCCATGTGTTGAGGACTGATGAAGTAGATCTGGATTCTACATTGAGCTACGTTGAATATCCAGTGCAGATTCTGGATTGGAAGGAGAAGCAGTTGAGGAATAAGGTGATCCCGTTGGTAATGGTCCAGTGGAGCAAGCATGGTCGTGAGGAAGCTACATGGAAAGTTTAAGAGAAGATGAGAAAGAGTGGCCTCATATGTTTGAGCTTTGACAGTGGAGTGTGCTGGTAAGTTCTGGTGTTTAGTTGTTTTCTGCCCTGTGTTTACCTTTGATTTCGCGGAAAAAATCTCTCAAGGTGGGGAGAATGTGAGGACTAGAATTTGCTAAGTACGATTTATAGCTAATTAGATTTGGTTTAGAATTAGCTAATTGAGTTTCTGAGTCTCGGGTTTCCAGATTTGAGGATTTGGTGATTTTTCAGAATTTCAGTTTTGAGCGGGATCTGGATGTTCAGATGTGTCCTCGTGTGTTTGTGTGAGTTGTCGCAAGCAGGGAGCAAAACGTTGTCGTTCAGGTGCTAAGCAGATATGGTGTTGCTAGAGAGAATGCGACATCGTATTGCCTATTCAGACTTGGAGCTAGTGAGTGAGATCTGTTTAGCGGACGTGAGCTTCTACTCGAGGAAGTCAGCGATGGTCAGTGGTCCAGAGTTGTTCAGATGTCAATGATGGTCAACGGTGCTCAGATTTGAGTAAGCGCGATCAGTTATGAGCGCTGGAACTTCATTAAGATGTGATCGAAGTCTGGATGAGATTTAGAGGGATCTTTTGTGAGAGTGTGACTCCGATGCTACGTCGTTTGATAAGTAAGAGCGACGTCGTTTTGGTATTGTTTAGAGAACCAGATCCGAGCGGCTTCTTCCTTAGAATGAAAGCTGATCGTACCAAGATCTGAGTTGGGGAGAGATCTGAATTAGTCGATGATGACTTCTGCTGTAGTACAGACCTGGGGATTTAAATGTAAGTGTCGATCAACACTTAGAGTATTTTGAACCTTATATTCCTTAACTTCATCCCCGATAACCCTCGATAGTTACTGTTCACCCGAACCCTATTTCCATCGATTGCCGTCGTTTTAATGAAAGCTGATCGTACCAAGATCTGAGTTGGGGAGAGATCTGAATTAGTCGATGATGACTTCTGCTGTAGTACAGACCTGGGGATTTAAATGTAAGTGTCGATCAACACTTAGAGTATTTTGAACCTTATATTCCTTAACTTCATCCCCGATAACCCTCGATAGTTACTGTTCACCCGAACCCTATTTCCATCGATTGTCGTTGTTTTTTGCCACCGCTTGGAGCAAGATTGGTAGCGTTGAGCTCGTCTTCTCTAGGGCTTTCGATTGATACCAGTTTGGAGACTGGAGTCTCAGGATTTGAGGAGCGCGAAGTTGTTGCAGTGTTCGTGTGTCTTCGCGATTGTGGACCAGTAGTTCTTCTGTTCTTTAACAACTTTGGATTTGAGCAGGTAGTGGCTTCTTTTGAGTTCGTCGTGAAGCTGCTAGGGCGGTAGACTTGAGTTAGTTGTTGCTTCCCTATTGTTGTAAGATCTGTTGAGGTAGAAGCTGATTTGAGGTACGAATTGAGCTAGATTAAGCATCTTTGTTATCAGCTTTGGGATATTTCTTTCGTGTATTAGCTGATGTGATTTGTATTGACTGTGTAACGATTCTGTGCTCATATCTGTTTATGTGTGTGATTATATGCATTGATTTTAAGCATGAGTTTGATGTGCATTCACGCATACATATTGAGCATAATTCCTTTGGAAGCTGAATTCCCTTTTTACACGTTGTGATCGGCCGACTGAGTCGTCGTGCCTGAAAGGTCTAATGCTGTTTTGATGTGGTGGCCAGCTGAGTCGTTGTGCCTGAATACCACATTGCCTTGTGATGGTCGACTGAGTCGTCGTACCTGAAGATCACAAGATGATGATGATTGAAGAGATCTGCACAGCTGAGTCGTTGTGCTTTTGTCTACCGATGATTCTTGGTAGCCCTTTTCATGCCTTGCACAATTGAGATATTGCATTGTCTTATATGATAGATGCTTTTATTGTGCTCTTCGTACTGACGTTTGACCTCGTTTATTTTCCCTGTTTTGGGCTGCTGTGGTCGGTGTTGGCCATTGTAGGTTCTTCAGGTAACCAATCTGGACAGAGTGGAGCTTCAGCTGGTCGATCCCCTTTTTAATTTGAGTCCCAGTGTACTTATATTTATATTGAGCCAGGGGATGTCCTGTGCCTCTATTTCATGTTGGGGATTGTGTGTTATTGTTTTAGTTTTGAGTTAAAATCTTATTTTAAGTATGATGTATTTTGAATGATATTGGATCAGGCCCAATTATTCGAAAAGTTTTAGCCATATTTTTATGATGCTTCCGCATATTTGTGACTAATTATTGTATTAGCGCACGTGGCTTGACAAGCATCATAACCTATATCTCATCATCACTTGAATCAAAAAAGATAGTAGCATCTAGTTGTTTAATCAAGTCATTAAAGTGTGAGGACCCGATATTAGATACCCGATTATTTGGCTAGAAATATTTAAATATTTCTAAAGGGTGGAAAAAAATAATTATGTCAAATAAATTATTATTGTAAATTATTAGACTTTGTGCTAAAAATTATATATGTCCGGAGTTCGGGTTTGGGGTGACATAAAATATTAAGATGGTCAAAATAGCACAAAAGAATTGGGATTTCATAAAAATTAGAATTTTGGACCGAAGTTACTTTTCACGAGATGAAAATCTATAGAAACATGAAACGCACACTAACACACCGTGTGACACACACACTTTCTGACCAGTCGGAGTATTTTTGAGATTTTTGGAGATTTGGCTATTCCGTTCTGAGCATGTTTGGTGATTTTGGAAACTTCTACTCAAGTCCGATATTTATAGACCAGTTTCGTGACCTGAGGTAGCCAGAGGAGGGAGATCAATGTCATTATAGGGCACGATTGTTTTGAGATCCCATACAATTGGATCAACCATTTTGGTCACTATTTGTTTTAGGTAGTAGCTCTTATCATTGGCTTCATTTTGAGACAGGAATCGTTAATGTTGGTTTCCATTTGAGAAATTTTTGAGTATTTTTGTGTTCGGCCAGTTTTTCGTGATGTCCGATCGGTTTTCATCTATATTTGAGTTTTGAAGCCTGTTTTGGATGATTCTTATCTTTTAGGATGTCCCTAGCTCACTTTCGATGAATTCTTGACATTTTGGTGAATTTTCCGAATGTTCCGATCGTCGGACACCGCCGGAGAGCCGCCACGTCGGCACCAGTAGCCTCCAATGTTTGCAGTCTGTTTATGCGTCGGAGCTGTATTGAGGTATTTGGTCAAATACTTAAAGGTACGGACGAATCACGTATTTATAACCTTTGTAGAGTATGATACTTCAAGGTACGAATGAAGCATGTATTTATAACTTTTGTAGAGTATGATTATGTGCTATGTGTTAGAATATTGTGTTGTTGCCTGTGTTGCATCTGATGTCTGATTGTGTATATGCATGTCATGACATCAAGCATGTGCCTCCATATTGGGCCTTGAGATTTATTTTCCAGTTGTTTCATTTGATACTCGGATTTGAGTTGTACTCTCATGGAGTGGTGTTGTTTAGCACGTTCACGATGGAGAACACTGAGGACGCATTGGGTCTCTCCCGCCCACTCAGTTTGTTGTAGGATAGTGGTGGCAAGTGGTTGTAGTACACCTTTGTTTGCCGTTATGGCCAGTCGGGTAGCTCTAGTTACTCTCGACGATGAGCCACATTATTCTCCATTTGCATATGCCTGGGTATCTCCCGAATGCTTGATGATATTGCCACATGTTGCTGTTCACCGTTTACGTTTGGCCTCCGATCTTGGTATCTCTCTCTTTCTTGTTATCAGACATGCATTGTATAGCACGTTGAATATGTCATACGTACTTCGTTTGCTGTTTTATGTTGTTCTCCATACTGGGGTTTGACGCATTCCTTTTCAGGTTGCTTTGGTCGTGTTGGTCACCATTGCAGGTTATCCAGATGGTTCAGCTGCACCAGGTGGAGCATCAGCTAGTGGATCCCCTTAGGGTATTGATCGAGTGTCTCAGTTATGTATTATATATTTTTATCGAGTGATTTAATAGGGGACGCCCTATGTAGTTGTTGTTTGTCGAATTGATGTTTATGCTTTGATTATATATACACTATTTGGGAGATTGGATGCAACTTTATTACATGGCTTTCTACATTTACTGTGAGCAGGTCTAGCTCTGTATGTGTTTGTAAAATAGTTTTAAAGGGACTTTTCTTTATATAAGTCCAGGTGATGGACAAGTATCTAATTTTGAGTTTTTGAACATTTTCTCGATATTTTTGTATCAGACCAAAAAAAATTAACCACTTTTAAGCTTCTGCATTTTATCATTAATGGTGCGCTTAATCTTTGAATAATGCACGGGCCTGACAAATAGTTGCATCAGAAATAGAGTTAAAGTTAGATTCATAAAAAACATGAATGGATTCTTCTACACGATAAGATCAACTGACAGCTGAATAACACAAGAATATACCAATATCAGCTCGTACATCGAAAGCAGTTAAATGTATTTTACCATTATTATGCATCTATAACCAAATATTCTAAAATATGAAATGTATTATTGCTTGCCATTCCAGACCTCGTATGGTGTTTTTCCAAGTTTTTTTTATTATTCCTCAATCTATTCTATATATTGCATGTTGTGTTTACTGCTTTAGCCCAAAATTTTTGAAAAATCCCAGAATCATCAAGCATAGTTCTAACAGTCTCTTTTAAAGTACGACTACAACACTTAGCAAGATAGTTCTGCTGAGGTGATCTGGCCGCAGATAACTCATGTCTGATTTTATGATTATCTATAGGATAATTTTATATTTAACATTTGCTTCCTCAGCCATATGCTCCTGAAAAAGAGAAACAGATTTCTTTTTTCTTTTTGGAATACGTTTTAAAATTTTTATCAGCTGGATTGCAGTTTGGTTCTTTGTTTTAATAAATATTCCCCAGGTGAACCTGGAGTAATCATTGATAGTAACAATAGTGTATATCCTTCTCCTTAAGTTCATTATGGGTGTAGGACCAACAAGTCAATATGCAACAGCTTGAAACTTGGGAAAGAAGAGTTACTCCCTTTTTTCATAAGAGTAGATTGGACCTACTTTTCAAGGTGAACAAATTTAGCTTTTTGTAAAATCCATAGTGGACATACCGGTGACAAATTCATTCTTACAAATAATGAACATATTTTTAAAGTTAATATGATTTCTGCATTTATTTCATAACCATGATTTAGAACTATGAGAATTTAAGCAAGTAGGTTCAGCTACCAAGTGATCTGACCAGTTCACCTTGTAGGTGTTGCCTGATCTGTATCTTGTCAGCATAGTCAAATCTATCTGGCTCTGAACTATACATGTGCGTTTGTGAAAATTTTACCATATAATCATTATCATAATGATGCTGAAAAATTATAGCATAAGTTTTCAAATAATAATATGTCTTTGATTATGATGTTACCATGGAAAATCTTACCCTTGTCCATATTGTTATTTTTAGAATTATTACCAAAGGTTATCTTAGGTTCATTGTTGTGCTTGATATCTATAAGCAGTTTAGGATCACCCGTCACGTGCTTTTAGCATCCACTGTCAATATACCAGGTTGATCTCCTCAACAGCTGTCATGGGCTAACCTCAATCAAGAAATACACTTTTGGTACCCATTTCTATTTAGATCCATATTGGATTAGATCTTTCGGGACCCATGGTTGAAGTAACTCTAAAAGTTGTTCCACTGTGGGCATCCTGAAAAGTTCGTGCAAAACCTGTGTGTTTGTTGAGATTTTTCTAACACTATGATCAATAGGTCCATTTCTCTTCTGAACCCTCTTGTTTTGATGTTGCTTGGCCTTCTTCAAGCTAAGCCTACACTGGCTCAGATCAGACGATCTTGAACTATAGTTTACTCCAATCTTGTTCCGTATATTCTTTAGCCAACTAGGCTTAAAACTCTTAGACACAACATAGCCTATTCCACTTTTCCAATTTTGATTCAATTGAGTCGCAGGCTGATCATCGTGCTTAACAGACTCAAGGAAGTCATGTGTCATACTAGTTTGACGACCTGGTTCACTGCATAGAACTCATATATACTTCTCTCTTTTATGTCGAGCTTTTGAAAGCCACTGGGGAGGCAAGAGAAAGCAACCGCCCTTTGACCTAACAAAAAACTTATCGATTTAAATTTGTCCTTTTCCAAAGTCGACTAAGTATTTGTTTCCCCTTAGCTGCCTTCATCACTATTGAAGCTCAAGCCTGATTTGTCATTTACAGGCTTATGAACCTCATACAGCTTGGTAAATGAAATAGAAGAATTGTTCCAGGAGCTTTCTAAATGATTTCATCTCTGATTTTCAGTAAGCATTTCCTCAGACTGAGTAGGAAATTTTTCATACTCTGTCATCAGCTTGCTCAACTATGTTGTGAGACTATCTGAGTCCCCAAGTTGAGAACATCTTGGTTCACCTGAACTATCGATTAAACTCTTGATTTTGGCTTTAATATCCTTGAATGTCTGCAATAGCTTTTTATACTCATGGATCTCATTAACTGCAGATATTGAGTCCTCTCGTGTAAATCAGTGTTAAAAAATTCAAATACCTCACACTGCCATTAACAATGCATTTCCTCCTTCTCGCTTTCGCTGAAGGAGTTGCTGGTACTCTCTTATAAATCTAAATCCACCCACTTGCTCTTGCTTTCTTAAGACACGAGCACCTTCTGGTCTCACTTCTTCCTGAATCACCTCATGTCAATCTTTTCTCATCTGCGGTATGGCTTCTTGTGTGTCTCTTTGGATGGTGCACTCCGCGGCAAAGTAACCAGTCCGCATTAAATCAAGGTAGATCAGTTGTATTTGATTCATTTTTATGACCTTTATTACCTGAAAAATTTAGAGAATTTATAATGTTACTTCCAAATGAACTTCCCAAGATTCTTAACGAAGAGGGGCATTGTATCGTTTCTTAGCAGCTCCTACTCTTAAGAGGCTTGTCCTTTGTTGCAGCTAAGGCCATCTTTGGTTGTGAGGTCGATGGCTTGCTCTCCGATCTATTCTCTAGCTCGAACTTGGAATCTTTCAGATCGGCAAAGAGATCACAAAGCTCCAGCTGTTCAAGTCTTATCGTCATGGTCTTCACATCCTACTCTCCGGGCAGAGCTTTCATCTCCTTTAGGGTTACCTCCGGCGTGCTCTTTTCCAATACTGTGAGCTCAATCACATCCCTACTAAAATGTTCATCAAACTCAGATATGGTATCTAGAGGCTTCACCTTCATCGTATTAAACTCTTGCATGGCCACTGCCAGTTTGTTCTCTTTAGTCTGCTTATTTCCGTCACACAGCTGGGTCACTTTTCCTAGATATCTTTGGCCACCGTTCACATTTTTATCTTTCCGAATGTTCTTGTTCAGTATCTTATATAATATGTCTTTAGCCACATTGTCTAGGTTGACTTTCCTCTTATCTTCTGTCGTCCACTCGTATCAAGGCTTCAGGTGCCCCATCTGAGTTGTTGTGGCAGTGTTGGCTTTCAAGAATTTCATTGATTTGTCTGTGATGGCGTACCACACATCATCATGTTGGGCTGATAAATGTGTCTGCATGTGAATATTCCAGTCATCATAATCCTTTTTAGATAACATAGGAATCTTATGGAAAGAGGCCATTAGATATAAAACTGTCAACGATTTTTTCTTTAGACTGAGTTCGCCCGCTCTGATACTACTTGGTAAGATTGGGAAAGGAGTTTAGAGAGAGGTGAATTGTAACGCCCCAAAATCCCTAGGACCATATTTATGCATTTCATAAATCATATGGGCCATTTTGGCAATTTTAAATATTATGTATCTGCTGAATTGTTGATTTCAGCAGGTAAGATGCGCTGCGGCTGGTTCCAGCAGGTGACTCCAAGGAGCGATGCACGAGCTGATTTTTAAATCGATTGGAAAATGTTTTAAGGAGGTGAAATGCTTTCTTTAAGAGAAGGTTTGGTGTTTTACAAATTAAAGGATTTGAGCTGGGGTTGAAATACAACACTCAAAGGATTATCAAAGAATACGGATGTTTCAACAGATTGAATGCAAAGCTTGATATCAGCTGCTCAAAGCTCAAGGATTTGAGAGAACGAGAGAGAGATATCTTCACATTCTTCACTTAAACTATTTATAACCTTCAGATTCAAACGGTAATAAATGTTACCGGTAGACTCAGCCGATGAATCCTCATACGTTACCTCTAAGTCATTAATGTTTCGTACTATTTCCAACTGACGCATTAAATATCCATTCCTTTCGCTCCAAAAAGGCAATGCTCGTACTTTAATAACTCTGATAATGTTTTGATTGTTGCTCGAGTTGTTCAACGAGTATAAATATAATCCTTAAGTCAATGCCTCGAATTCAGCTATGATTTGTTATCACACGAAGGTCCAATCTGATTTGTCTTGCTCATTCGTACTGATATGAACTGATAGAATAAAGTCGATCTGATCACTAAGTTTTTCTAGTAATCTGATATGAACTGCTCTTCTAATCTGTTGACTTGAACTGACATGTTCTATACCATTGCACTCTGTTCTGTACCGAGTTGCCCCTACTCATCTAAGCTCTGGTCTGATCGTAATCTATTATGATGTTAGGTCTGGTCTGAACTGATCTATTAAATTATGTTATTCCTCTGAAAAGATCATAATTTCATAATTTTCAACTTCAATTTGAATTCTCCAAATACATTATTCGTAATCAATTCTAAAAAAAATTCCCTCTTTCCGAAGACATTACATCACATTCCATTCCAGAATCCTATAAAAAATGTTGGAGGCCATTTGATTCCCCCGCAAAGAAAAATAAATATATACTAAATAAAGGAAACAAAAATGAAACACACATGCATCACATGGGAGTATCAACAAGAGAAACTGGTGTGCTTACACTGGTGCATCCAGGCAGATACATAGAGGTTTTTCGGGAACCAGTCACAACCAAAAAAAATCACCATGAAGTACCTCTGGCACTACATTGCCAACCCTTTCAAGTTGAGGCCGATTGCATATGCAACCTGAATCAGTTCTAGTACCTGGAAAAACATTCAATCTCTTGTACCATTACATGATACTTATCTTACTGAATAGGATCAAAAGAAAACCTCAAAAGCCACAAGACGCCATTAGATTAGACCAAGAGAATTCTGTGGTTTCATCAGTTCAAGGACAAGGATACTTTGAACTAATCAGAAATAGAAGGGCCCAAGTTGCACGCGCCGAAAGCATTGAAATATTGCATCTTAAGTCCTGTTTAAGAAAGGTGGACAGTGTTAGGTAAAGCTCAACTTCCATGTGTATTTTGCACAG
Organism: Dorcoceras hygrometricum; assembly: GCA_001598015.1. Classification (NCBI taxonomy): domain Eukaryota; kingdom Viridiplantae; phylum Streptophyta; class Magnoliopsida; order Lamiales; family Gesneriaceae; genus Dorcoceras; species Dorcoceras hygrometricum. The sequence continues at coordinate 93,256 of KV008258.1, forward strand.
CCAGTAGTGAATTCAGATATCCGGGGAGATCATTCATTAGTCACAAGGATTAACTGGTTCGGCATATTTGATGACCATCTGTTATCTACTCTATTTAAGAAACCACTGTGGTAAAAATAACAACTACGATAGACAAGATAAATTTTTCTATGGAAGTCAGAGTGACAGCACAGAGGATCCAGATCAATTAAAAAGTGAAAATAATATAATTCGTCAAGTTTTTGTTCAGGAATGGGTACACTCACATTGGGGAAAGTAAAAAGCAGAGAAGAAATAAGCATATTTAGTCTCAGCCAGGATTGTTCCATCGTGTGAAACAATCATGTCGGCAAATAAATGCAACAAAACTAAATATAATCAATTACAAGTAGACCATGTGCTTTTCTTTTCTTTTTCTTTATCAGTAAATTATTTTTCTGTACATCAAACCCAAAGATTACACACATAGCAATCATGAGAGAAGGAAAAATGAAAAGAAAAACAAGAAGAAAGATATACATAATATGATTATAGATTACAAATTGCAATTCATATAGTGTTTGGAGAACGATGAAGAAGAATCTTTAATATAATGTTGGCATGCTCTGAGTCGACTCTGTTCTTCATGAATGTTTTGATGGAGAATTTGACCCCCTCAAAGAATTATGTGCCAAAAATGAAAATTTGCCAAACTTCTTTGAAAAACGAATACAAGAAGTTGCGAGAACGGGACTTCTCCATGTTTTTCTTCATACAGATATGTTCTTTCTCCAAGTCATTTAGTCTCATCCGCAGCCTCACTAGCTCAAGCTTCAACTCTCTGTTTTCATGCCTCAAAGACGCATAATTATCTCGAGGAGACATTGCAGCACTTAGAGCACCACTACTTATCCTCCATGATTGGTGCATATGTTTCAGGTCATCATCTGGACGTGAACAAAATAATGCATCGCGAAGTCTCAACTGCTCATGATAGAGCACTTGAACTATTGATTGAAGTGGAAGACGCTCATTTTGTGCTGCTTGTGAACCAGTTTCTTGTGATAGTTTCTGAAAATCAATCAGTTTGCAGAGTTTCCTCCTATCAGGATCTGATAGACATTGATGAGCCTGCACAAAGTAATCAGTTCAACAGTCACCATACATAGTTCAGATCACTGTACTGATATGGAAAGCCGAATAAATGAATGTGATGGTCCAAGGCTTTGTTTTGTTGCAGATACATTTAATAGTCTCAAAACTAGCAACTCGAAGGAAATTTTTGCTTGCATGAGTTTAGAAATAATTACCCTGACACGTTTGAATTTACAGAGACCTATAGAGTAAAACTTACTTTGAGATAGCCATCGACTGCTCGGTATAATCCATCATGATTAGTGCGTGCATAAGCTGGCAAAGTTTCTGCAACAGCCAGGAACTTGTTGAGTTTGAGATTTGCATCAGGTGCAATTTCAGCGAGGTAATTGTCCACTAATTTTGAAACCTTGGATAATGCAGTTTGGGAAGGTGAAGGAGGACAGTCAGAGTCAAAGAGAGACAAATCATCCATGTCTTCGTCAGTATCACCTTGCTGTGAAAAATTAACCAGTATTCTCAGAACGGTATCGACATCAAATAACGTATCTCCGGCATGTTGGAATGAAGGAATCAAAAGATCATCAAGAGTAGCAGTATCCAACTGGGATCCTATCCGCCTTTCAAGATCAAGCCTACAAGCGACTGTGCAATCAAGTAACATAGCACTTCTTAACATACCAAAAAGAAATGCCACAGGAACAGCATATTTCTCAACTGGGATGAGGCTACCAATTGTCTCGATGATATGTCTTTCATTGCCGTATGCACCTGACACCAAATAAACTCTTGGCAGGGTGGGTCGATTCAATATACTGGATTTCTTGATCAACTCTTTCCGAGCATAGTTTACAAGTGATGCTCCAATACTTTCTGCCCTGACACCTCTGCATTTCATTGCTGTTATGACTCTTTCGTACAAGTCAATGCGAAGAACAGAAAGATCTTCAATCCACCAATCTCCTTCACACCGGGTTTGCTTGCTCATGTGAAGTCTGCCTGAGCTACTGTACTCCAACCGTGAGAAACTCAAAGCAATTTGGTCCACACAAGCTTTGGAAGCTATAGCATCAATGCATTGGGCTACAATTTTCAGCTGATCAGCAAGTGGAAGTAGGTTTTCACATTGTTGCAGCACTTCAACACACATTTTTAGGCTTTTGCATACTACACTCTCAAGATATACTTCCGATTGGGAACAAAGATTGTTCTTTGAGTAGTCTTCAGTCATTTCAAGGTAATTAGCAGCACAACACAGCTGAGCAACATTTGCAGCTGTAATCTCAAAATTTACACCATAACAGAATTTGGCAGACAGCTCAAATGTCTCTGCCCCACCAGGTATGTTAAGAAGCACAACTTTTGATTCATTGAATCCGTGCTCAGCAACCAACTTCTGAATTCGTGCACTTCGTGCAACAAGTGGGAACTGCAATTTAAAACATATTTATGTAGGATCTATATATTAAAGCAAACACATGCTAATGATTTATTTGATTGAGATGAAAAGGCATAGTGACAGATTGATAAGTATTGTCCAAGTTGGAGTAAAAAGAAAATTTTTAGGGCAGCATAATTTGCCCAAAGAGAAAACTGAAGTTACGCCATAATCTAGAGAGATGGTGTAAATAAAAAAACCCCACCAGTTAGGTTGAAACTATTCTCAAACGTATCAAACATTCCAGAAGTAACTCATAGAACACATATTATCATATTCCAAACATTCTGAATGATAAATCTTTCTGAGATTGTCCTTCTGTTGACATGATTCTTGATGAGAACACTAATGTTGTTCAAGGGTCAAAGAAGATCCCAAGCCCAAAATACTAACCTCTCAAGTGAAGAATCACCTGAACATACTAAATATACTACAATTTCAAGTAGCACTGATGTGCAATTAAAAACATAAAGAAAATCAATGTAGTAAACATATCAGCTTTGATCTGCACTTTGTAAAACAAAATCAAGAATAGAGCACGAAAATGGATAATGGTATGCCAAATACGGGAAATCTAACTTTGAGGCCACTCTAAAATATGCTAATTATATGAAACAACCATATGAAGATAGCTACTAAAGATATTAAGATTGAAATTTTGCTCCCATTTGCCACTTTCCCATACAGCAGCCATAAAGTTCGTGCTTATCAACATCCCCTTTGAAGCAGATGAGCAATGCTGATATTACTCAGTAATTGTAAATTGTTGGTATGTGTCTGATTATGTATATTATCACATCTGGAAGACAGATATTTTGATATCATTTGATTCCACTTCTTGAATTGATTTTAGTTTGACAAATCTGGGTATCTCAGCCTGCTACAAGATTTGTAAATCTCTCCCAAATCCTCCAAATGCATGAAGATTTCGGGTCAGAAAAAGGTGCTAGTTCAAACAGGGCAGTGCACCACAATTAATTTTGAGTAACTACAGGCAGTAAGAAGCTAGAATTATCATGGAAAAAGCGGGATAGTTTTCAAACGTAGCAATCTGAAGTGCCAATTAGCTTCTTTGAGCTTATTAAGAGGCTAAACTTGTCGTGGATGGTATATTTAAATAATCATGGGTAGAAATAGCAATGAAATATTTATGGGATAACCATGTGAACTTTGAGAAGGAATCCCTGGATGAGAACCATGCGTCATTGATGGAGTATTGCATATTTACCATTATCATCATCATTCTTGTTTTATTCCATGGTAGTTGTCCGAACATGCATTATATGATATTTCCATGCCCCAAATTGGGTGAGATGTAAAGCTCATATGACAGTGTTTTAAAAAAATAATATTATTCTAGTTTAGCATGATTTGTCCACAGGACATGTTATCTAATGTCCACTTTCAAGCAAACTAAAAAGGGCAACTAAGGCTATATAAGGCTTTGTTTTCAATATTTCCTGGAGAATATTTGAAGAAAATTTGTTTTCAAGGGGATAGTTGAATTCTTTCACATATATTTGGTTCTTTTTCTTCCCGTGAGGGGACGTATTCTACTGTAGATATGGCGCCATTACAAACTTTAATAATCTAGTGTTTGAAATCAAGTAGTAATGTTGTTTCATTAGAAATTTCATTATCAAATGGGATTAATGATAAACATCATTTTTATTTAATGGTGTCAAAACCATAAAGATTGATTTCCTACATATCAGAGAAACCTAAAGTGGATAAAATAGTTTATCACGTGAAAGTTTTTCAAAGTTCTTAAAAGAGTTTATTTACCCCTCTAAACTTTTTCGCAACCTAACATATGATAACCTTTCTTGTCATTAAACAATTTTTCTGGAAAGAGAGAGTTGGAAAGTGCAAGCAATCATTATTTCTATTTCAGGAAAGAAAATCAGACGTGGAAAATGAAAACTAAATAGACACTGCCTTTTGGAGATCATAGATTTCACATATGATAACTGAGTTTTCAGATTAAATAAAAAGAAGAAAATCAACAATAAGTATATACCAAAAAATTGCGGATGCTTACCTTATGCAATGAAAATTGAACCCCGTCTACTTCGATGGTAATATCACTTCGAATATCTTGAAGCACCCTGTGAAGATCATCATATAACAATTAGAGAAGTCTCACAACTGTCTCGAGGCTATAAAGTCATATATCTTCCGAGATTGTGCCTAGAGTTCAAAGGAGTAAAAAACAGAAGGCCTGGCAAAAAAATGAAAAAGAAGAAAACATAGAGGGTATATCCGAGCCTCAGCATGCCTGGTTCATGCTAAGTTTTCGTGTCGGAAGAATTTCAATTTTTTAGCTCAGTAAAGCTAATCTGTCGTGTAAAAGAAGCGAGTTGTTCAAGCCACATAATTCATGATCACTCTCTTTGTCAAAATAAAAAAAAAAAAATACACCCTACTGTAAACTTGAGAAAAAGGAATATAGAGCTAAAGATTATCCAATATGAGTAAGTGGCTCTATACACAAGTTAGATCCTTTAACTTCATGATGCCATACAAATTTCAGAAGGAACCATATAAGATGAACACTGAATGATGCCTACAGCAGATGACAATGCTCTATAAGATTGTAAATAATTAAAGAACAAATGAAGAAAGTGAAAAGTAAATTTAGCTAGTAGTACATTCTTTGAAAGGACTAGGTGCTGAGTTTGGTTAAAAAGCTCTACGAAACCCCGCCCTTGAATTGCAGCGAGCAAAACAGAAGTTAAAACAAGCTCAAGGACAAGCCTAAAATCCCAATATGAAACAAATAAGAAAACGTAATATCTACCAAACATAAGCGAATAGGATGTCAGTAGACATCAGATACACACAGCATCAAACGACACCGCTGAAAAATGGGAATATCCACAAAACAATAGCATCAAGAAAAACCCATTGTAATTAATGACTCAAGATCGTAAAGAAGCAGCTAAAACGCAATTGATAAAATCAGCAAACTGACCATTCGCTGTACTGTTGCCGCGCACACTTAACCAGTGCAAGCTGCTGGTGATTTCTATGCATTAAAAAATCGAAAAAAGAAAACCAACAAGGATGCAAGCTAATTGCACAAGACAGAATGGCTGAAAGAAATGCTTCGGTTGGCAGAGTTCTTTAGACATATTTGTCAAACAGTTGGTGTTCAAATCATAAATTACAATCGTCCAAAGAGTCGGGCCTTTTGTGGGTCATATCTAGAAAAAATTATTACATACGAAAGTACTATTTGAAAGAGTTGTGTCATGAAAAAAATAGATAAAGGATAATGTGCGTGAGAATCTGCTTCTTGTTTCATCAAAGCCATTTACAGATTTAGCTGAAAATAGAAATATCAGCGTTAAGGGGAATAAGGGAGAAAAAGCGGGAAGAAAAGGTCCCAAACGGTTACTTTTGACCTAAGACGTTAAAAATGCGGCAAATTGAAAATGAGCATGTAAAACCCTGATGGACGGATATGGGTCTGGTCATGGTTTTATTATATTTTTGGTAAAAACTCATATCTTGCGGTAATTCATGGTGAATTCTTTGAAGACAGTGAACCGATATCGATCCTAAAATTTTTACTTCAAACTAAAACTATTAATTTTGAACACAAATATACATTCGCGGTGTTGTCCTCCAAAATGATCTATGAAAAATTTTAATTTTAATAACAAATATGAACTTAGTCGACTATCTTTCGAATTAACTTGACCTATAAAAATATTATTTTAATCATAGATATGGAACTTGTTGAACCGTCTCACGAATATAAACTCGTAAAATCGTCTGATAAGATACCTACTCCTATATTTTTTTTAACAAGTTATATAAGATGTGGATAAATAAGTTGTTCAAGATTCCACCTAAATTTTGACAATCTATCGATGCGATAAAAAAATTTATAAAAAAATTTCTTGATGTTATAATAGTTAGTTGTTAACTTCTTGAGATTTCCACCCTTAATAACTAATTTGGCAATGTCAGTTTGCTATTATAGCTGTTTAATTTTCAGTTTTTATAATCAACTTGCTTATACAGTTCTAGCTTCTTTAATAATCTTGAATCAAGAATAAAACATAGTTCTTATTTAATGATGTTACTACAAGTTTAATCAGATCAAGCAAATTCAGCTGCCGGATAATATTTTTTACCCTTGTTTCTTATCGTGAAAGAAGTAGCATCTACATTATAACCGTATATTAAAGTTGAACCCTCTATAATATAAACCTACCATTTTTATTGTCCATGATTTTTCTTTGTTGCCCCAACTTCTCTTTCTAATTTTTCATTCAATCAACCAAATAATCCAGTTCATTTAATGCTTAACATAGTTATAAATATTTCTACATTTTTTCCATTCAAATTAAATTAATAACGTATATGTAATAAACATTTAATTTATATAAATAGTGTGTTGAAATTCGTTTGAATGATGCGAGAGCTTATAATGTTTAAAGAAGATGAGATAAAATAATGGGCTAATTTTTCTTTCTTTTTTTTTTGAAAAATAGAAACGGGGAAAATTACAAAATACTAGAATAAAAAACCGAAATATCTCAAGGAATGATTTTGGCTTGATTACTCAATCATCGATAATAATTGACACAAGTATATCTTCGATTAAATTAAGACATGGGCCATGTAAGAGAACAATTTGATTCTTTTTTATTTGATGCAGTTCAAGAACCTCGATTATTTTATCACAGACCACAATATATCAGTACAATTGACAAAGACATACGTACAATTACCCACTAATAAAATGATGATGTATCCAAACTGATAAAGACTAGCCAAGACTACCAAACTAGACAAAACTATATATATTTTTAATGAGGTACAACCTGTAGGACTTAAAAAAATTCCCTAAGATCCCGATCCTCCCGAGTCTCATGTCATTCTTGTCCCGTAAATTTATAGTCTAATTTTGTACCAACTCAATTTTTAGAATTTTTTTTCCATCCTAACAATGTGAGGAGAGGGATCGGAAATGTAAAGTACTCTCATGGGGATACCAGAACCGGTTCTATTATTTTTTTAAAAAAACATGTTAGTTTTTTAAAAAGTATTACTAGCTCATTTTGTTTGGGATAATTTTGAATACAATATTATTGAGTCAAAGCTCATATCAAAATTGGTTAACGCATTTAAAAGCGATTAATTTATAGAAGACGATCTTAGAGTCCAACAAAATGGTTTATCAAACTCATCAAACGATTGACAGAAAATATAATAAATTATACTTAAAATAAAAATATAAATAAAAATGAATTTATTATCAATTCTCCCTTTATGCGTAAACTAGAAAAGTGAAGGGAGCATATTCTTCTGGCTTTAAAGAGAAGAAATCTGGTTGACTACTAAACTTAACTGTAAAAGTGGCGCCATTGGAGGTTAAAACAGGCAAGAAGTCCAACCGAGTAACTGATCAACCCACTTTCAGTGGGCATAAAACCGAAAAAAAAGAGACCAGTAGAGACACAAAAATTTATCTATGAGAACTCTTGTGTTGAATCGATAGAACAAGAAAAGAGTGAGGATAAATAGAGAGAAGTGTGGATGAATTCTTGTAATATGTAAACAATTGTGTTCGTAATAATAGTCATTTTCTTCTCCACGTGGATGTAGATCACTTTATGATCGAGCCACGTAATTGTTCGAGTCTCTACTTTTCAGTCCATTAATTTCTGTACTTAATTGTTCTTGTGTGGAGTGTGATTGGTTACCAAGAAGTAGTTCTTTCATTCAAGAACCGACGAAACATAACTAGCAGGTCGAGGAACTATCATAACAAGTGGCGCCGTCTGTGGGAAGCTAATAATCGACAAGAATGGGAACTCCAAGTTTGACATTGAGAAGTTCTCTGGACAAAACGATTTTGGCCTATGGAGGGTTAAGATGGGAGCGATCTTGGTCCAGCAAGTAGTCATAGATGCATTGAAAGGGGAAAAATCACTCCCTGAATCACTATATGCAACCGAGAAGACCAATATACTGGAGAAAGCCCATAGCTCCATTATATTGTGCCTTGGTGATAGAGCATTGAGAGAAGTGGCAAGAGAAGATACATCATGTAAAGTCTGGACGAAACTTGAGCAATTATACATGAAAAAATTCACTTGCTAATCGTATTATCTGATACAGAGACTACTCCTTCAAGATGGTAGAAGAAAAATCAATAGCAGAGCAGACTGATGAGTTCAATAAAATCATCGATGATATTGAAAACATTGAAGTAAAGATGGATGATGAAGACAAGGCTTTAAGCTATGATCGTTTCAAAGACGCAATACTATATGGGAGAGAACAGACCATCTCTTTGGAAATGGTACAATCTGCAATAAGGGCCAAAGAACTTCAAAGAAAACTGGAGGGAAAAGCCATCAATACTGGAGAATGGTCGATGGCTAGGGGAAGAACAGAACGAAGGGACCGGAAAGGAAACAAGAAGTTTCGATCTAGGTCAAGCTCCACCAAGAATGATAATCATGGTAATGTGACTAATACTAAGACTCCGTTCAAGTGTTCTCACTGTCACAAAGAGTGTCATTAAAAAAGAGATTCCCCAAACGAAAAGAGTTCAATAGCATGACAATTCCAAGTTAATGCCGCAGTGGTGTCAGATGGATATGAATCAGGTGATGCCTTGGTGGTTAATCAAAATGAGTCTAGTGTTGAATGGATTATGGATTCAGGTTGTAGCTTCCACATGTGTCCTCAAAAGGAATGGTTTGAGACACTTGAAATCATTGAATAGGGGCTAGTGTTGTTGGGGAACAACAAGACATGTAAAGTGATAGGTATTGGATCTATAAGATTCAAGGTTCATGATGGAGTGGAAAGAATTCTGGAATAGGTGAGATACATTTTGGAGTTAAGGAGCAATTTGATCTCACTTGGAATGCTTGAAATGAATGGATGTGTGTTTAAGCAGAGAAGCGGATGCTGAAAGTCATAAAAGGTTCCCTACTCATTATGAAAGGTGTCAGGAAGAATGGCCTCTATTCATGGTTAGGTAACACAGTAGTTGGACAGATATCCAATATAACAAGACTCGCCCCTGACAGAGAAAGACTTTGGCACAAAAATACTTGGCCACATTAGTGAGCAGGGGCTCATTGAATTGACGAAGCAGGACCTGTTATGTGGGGATAAGGTGATAGGACTCAGCTTTTGTGAACAATATGTCTTAGACAAAGCTAATTAAGAGGGTTAAATTCAATACGAGCATACACAGAACTAAAGGGCCCCTTGAATATGTATATGCTGATATGTGGGGACCTGCCAGAACTCAAACACTAGGTGGAACAAGGTACTTCATGTCATCAATAGATGATTTTTCTAGATGGGTTTGGGTATTTTTAATGAAGCATAAATCTGAGGCGTTTGTGAGGTTAAAGAATTGTTAATCAAAATGAGAACAAGGTGGGGCAAAGCTCAAATGCTTAAGAACAGACAATCGAATGGAGTTTGTTTCTGAGGAGTTCAATGACATTTGTATAAAGGCGGGCATCAGCAGACATAAGACGTTTGTTAATACTCCACAACAGAATGGGCTACCAGAAAGAATGAAGAGAACTCTATTGGAGAGGTGAGGTGCATGTTACTTGCTGCTTCACTTCCAAAGTCGTTTTGGGTTGAAGCCATTACTACAGCTTGTTACTTGATAAACCGTTGTCCCTCCACTATAATAAACTTTAAGACACCCATGGAGAAATGGAGTGGACATCCCGCATACTACAAGGACCTCAAGGTTTTTGGATGTATGGTTTATGCTCATTCAAGACAAGACAAGCTGGAGTCCAAAGCAAAGAGGTGCATCTTTATAGGTTACTCACAAGCTGTTAAAGGTTATAAGTTGTGGTGCCTAGAACCAGGGGATCAAAGGTGAATAATAAGCCGAGATGTCACCTTTGATGAAACAAGGATGGGGTATAATTCACAACTAGTTTCTACAGATACAAAGAAAGATGAAGGAGCTGATTTGTCCCAGTTTGAGGTGGAGATATCAGGTAAACCAACTAAAGCAACTGAAGTCATTAGTGTTAGAAGGTTTAGTGAACCTCTAACACCACAAGTTGAGGAATCAACAACTCCTACCACAGTTAACTTACAAGATTATAGTCTAGTAAGGGACAGAGAGAGGAGGGAAATCAAGCCTCCCTTAAGGTATGGACATGCAGATTTAATATCCTATGCATTCAATGTGGCAGAGGACATCACACATTCTGACCCTAGGACATATGCAGAGGCTCTATAAAGCGAGTAAATCCACTACTGGATAAAAGCGATGACTGAGAAAATGACTTCATTAAGAAAAAACAACACTTGGAAAATTTTAGATCGACCCAAGAACCAGTGAGTAGTAGGGTGCAAGTGGATCTACAAGAAGAAAGATGGGGCACCAGGATCGAGAATGTTCGGTTCAAAGCCAGGCTAGTGGCAAAGGGATTTACACAAGTGTAAGTTGTGGATTATAACGAAGTGTTCTCACCTGTTGTGAAACACTGCTCCATAAGGATGTCGCTGGCTTTAGTGGCCCACTATGACATGGAATTCGAACAGTTGGACGTAAAGATCGCATTCTTACATGGAGATTTAGAAGAACCATATACATGAGCCAACCTGCCTGTTTCATTGAGACAAAAAGGTGTGTTTACTACAACAGTCATTATATGGTTTGAAACAAAGCCCACAACAATGTACAAGAGGTTTGATGATATATGCTTAAGATAGACTTGACAAGAAGCAATCATGACAACTGTGTACACATAAAGAGAGTGAAGGTATCTATCTACTGTTTTATGATGATGGCATGCTTGTTGCTAGCAAAAGCAGGGCTGAAATCATGAAAATCAAGGCCATTTGAGCAAGGAATTTGAGATGAAGGACATGGGAATAGACAAAAGAATACTGAGCATGGAATTCACCCCAAACTGATTAGAAAGTAGTCTATATTTGCACTAGGGACCATATCTTAGTAAGGTATTGCAAAGGTTCTATGCATACTTATACAGCCGTGACATCTCCTCTTACTTCTAGTTTAATCTCTACAAAGATCAAGCACGTGAGAGCAGTGAAGACATCAAAGATATGTCTACGATACCATACTCAAGTGGATTTGGTAGTTTGATGTATGGTATGGTTTGAAGTAGACTTGATGTAGATTATGCCATGAGTGTGGTAAGTCGGTTGATGCCAAATCCAGGGAGAAAAAATTGGGATGCTTTGAAATGGGTGTGAAACGAACCAGACTCCAGATTTTTTTTTAAACATGTGCGGAAAACGTAAACTTAAAGCATGGCTCGATGGTCTATCTGCTGCATGCAACCTTGACCACACAGACCATATTGAGCGACGTACCCGACCCCAAAAACTCTACTATCGCGCACAGACGACAAGCCAGGACACGTGCTGATCATAAAATTCATAACTTATTCATTGTTTGACCAAATCGCTTTCCGTTTGGACCTACGTGATCCTAACTCGATGGGCTAACTACCAGGACCACTCTTGAACCACACTATAGCCCCATGACACCCATGACCGAAGCATCACAAGAAACGAATGAAACACGTGTTGAAAATCATGATTCATGCATGGATCTCAAACATTATGCATAGATCTAATCAAATCACATACAAATAATGCATTGAACATTAAAAACAGTTTACTATGGCTTAAATGTTGAGAAAAGTAATTGATATTACATGATGGACTAGAGATCTGCGAGTTACCGACGTTGTAGACGCGAGATCGGGGCACGACCGGCTTTGGATCACCAAACTTCACCAACTATGGAGGAAATTCGAAACTTAGAGCTTGAGGGGAAGGGGAGGGATGACTGCTAGAGGTTTGGAGGCTAGGTTTAGTGTTTAATTTGGTGTTATGAAAAATAAAGAGTGCCCCAAATGACCCCCATGATTTAATTAAGAAAATGGGAGAAAAATGACATGCTTGCCCTCCAGTTAATTGAAAAGATAATTAAAACTCATAACTTGGCTTTAAAGATTAAGGATTTTCGAAATCAATGCCTCCTCATATTTTAAAACATCTTAAACTCAATAAAACAGCCTGTATAGGCGAAAAACGGGTTCCCCTCCAAATTAATTATAAAAACTCTAATTTTCAGAAATTGTTGCTTAAAATAAAATAAATTCATTTTTAAAAATCTAATAACTTAAAAATCTCAAATTATTTTCATTCCGATCGATCCTAATCTCGTCTACGCGTCCGTAACTCAAATAGGCTGAAAAACAAGACATGCATACCATTCAACATAAAATCATAAATAAATCATAAAAGATGGCATGTAATCATCTAAAATTATTTTTCCCCTAGTCATGCACTCATTCTCACATAATCTGAATTTCGGGGCGTTACAATATCCCCCCTATAGAAATTTCGTCCCCAAAATTAAGTTACGTACTGATAGCACGTCTCGAGGCATGCATGCACACCGAAAGTTTATCACGTAAATCTAAGTGCATGACTGAGCGTCTAATTTAAAGTAAGGCCAAAACTCATGCAGGACTAAAACATGCATCATGCGAACATAAACATTAATAATAAAACAGTAAAACTCACAAACTGGTAGTGCGACTTCCGAGCTCCACGCAGCAGGCTAGTACCCCACCAAAACCACCGCTCTGATACCAACTGAAACGAACCAGACTCTAGAAATTTTTTTTAACATGTACGGAAAACATAAACTTAAAGCATGACTCGTTCCCTTTTAAAACATTTCTAAAACATTCCATACTTCAAACATAAATAAAGGAATATTTAAAAACGTTAAAACATCCAAATGGAATAATAATCAACTGAGTAAAAATACTTAAAGTAAACATGTTTAAAACCAACATCTAAAACTGTATCATCTCAAAAAAATAACATCGCTGCGGTCAAGGGGTACTGCTGCAACAGGCGCTTAGATATCCACCGTCAGTCGGAGTAAACTCAGTAGGATCATCACCTGCACCACTTAAACCTAGTGATCCTAGAGGCTCAGCATGCTCTATCTTATATCATACAAGATACATACTAATAAAATCGCATGCAAGCACATACTTGTAATAAAATAACGTTAAACATGGATGTGTGCATGATCTTAAAACATTACTTCATACATATGTATCATACATCCATATACATACATAAGACATGACATAGCATAACACGAAAAACATATGAGTCGTATCCGACCATAGTCGATTGATCAATCTATAAACCAATGTACGCGGCGGTGTGGTTCACCCGACCTCGAGCCGAGATCCCTATATATCACACCTCTATGCTGCCACTTCACCATGATATCAACACATGGATCCATAAGCTCGTAATACATTAACAGAAGTTCAACGGGCCCGGTATCCCGCATCCCCTCATCATAAGTTGTCACAAATCATTCAATCCCTCGGGTTTTTTCTTTTAAAAGAACATGCCTTTGACATTCATAAAACATTCATGATCCATGCATTTCGTAAAATTATGCAAGTTTAAAAGCTTAGCCCGTTAATGTATAATTAATCATTTCCTTTAAAACATTTACGTACATAGCATACTACATATATAATTAATTATACATTTACGAGCTTCTATATTTTTCAACTTCGGTCAAAGATTGGTTCAGGAGCCCGGCCAACTACAATTGAACTAAACATCACTCTTAACTTAGTCAATGACGAATGTTCACCCTTGAAATCTTGCCTACTTTTAATCAAATTTTACTTATTTAATATCAAATTTGACTTATTTAAAATCAATTTTGACTTTAAAATCAATTTACATCAATTTTGACCCCCAATAGCCGATTTTAACCAAAAGACCGATTTTGACCAAATTAAAATCCAGAAATTAATTTTTGACTCAATTAAAATTCTAAAGGCCCCAATTTGACTTAAAATTTAAAAATAAACATAATCTAATTATTTAAAAGTTTGACTCAATTTTTTAAAACATCTGGCTAATTTCATTAAAATTGGACCTTTGACTTAACAATTAAAATAACAGGTCCATAATTAAAATAACTTGGATCGATGCTGAATCAATCCAAACGCTGTCGTTCCAACTAAATCAAACGCTGTCGTATCACAATCTTCAACAAAACGACTAAGCAACTGCTGAACTACTTCAACAAAGAGTCTGCTGAAATCTTCATCTGCTGAAATGAAACAGTGCCCTCTACGACGTCGTTCCAACTTATCAAAACGCTGTCGTTGACACTTCTTAGCAAAACACGATAGAACTCAAATCGAATACCATCTGCTGAATCTTCACGAATAACTGCTGTAGCTCTTCAAGAAGGTATCTGCTGAACTGTAACTGTTCATACCAACGACGTCGTTCCAACTTATCAAGACGCCGTCGTTTAGCACTCCTTCAACTAATCAACTGCTGATCTCTTCATGAAAACTCCAACTGATAAACTAGCACTTGTTGAATGCGACAACTGATCGATCAATCCATTTTGGTCTTTTTGTTATCACCAAAACTTAATAAATATTGTTCTAACAAACTATAGTCCCATGGACCACCCATGACCGAAGCATCACAAGAAACGAATGAAACACATGTTAAAAATCATGATTCATGCATGGATCTCAAATATTATGCTAAGATCTAATCAAATCACATACAAATCATGCATTGAACATTAAAAACAGTTTACTATGGCTTAAATGGTGAGAAAAGGAATTATATTACATGCCTGGTTTGGATGGATTAGAGATCTGCTAGTTACCGACTTTCTAGACGCGAGATCGGGGCACGACCGGCTTTGGATCACCAAAATTCACCAACTATGGAGGAAATACGAAACTTAGAGCTTGAGGGGAAGGGAGGGGATGGCTTCTAGAGGTTTGGAGGCTAGGTTTAGTGTTTAATTTGGTGTTATGAAAAATAAAGAGTGCCCCAAATGACCCCCATGATTTAATTAAGAAAATGGGAGAAAAATGACATGCTTGCCCCTCCAATTAATTGAAAAGATAATTAAAACTCATAACTTGGCTTTAAATATTAAATATTTTCGAAATCAATGCCTCCTCATATTTTAAAACATCTTAAAACTCAATAAAACAGCCTGTATAAGCGAAAACGGGTTCCCCTCCAAATTAATTATAAAAACTCCAATTTTCAGAAATTGTTGCTTAAAATAAAATAAATTCATTCTTAAAAATCTAATAACTTAAAAATCTCAAATTATTTTCATTCCGGTCGATCCTAATCTTGTCCACGCGTCCGTAACTCAAACAGGCTGAAAAACAAGACATGCATACCATGCAACATAAAATCATAAATAAATCATAAAAGATGACATGTAATCATCTAAAATTATTTTTCCCTAGTCATGCACTCAATTTCACGTAATCTGGATTTCAGGGTGTTATAGGGTGTTGAGGTATGTAAAGGGATCACTGGACCTAGGACTAAGATTCTCAAAGCAAGATAGTGACACAAATCAGCTAGTTGGATATGCAGACTCAGATTTTGGAGGAAGCATTGACACTCGAAAGTCACTAATTGGATATATCTTCACCCTATTTGGTACAAAAGTTAGCTGGAAGACAAACCTTCAATTTGTGGTGGCACTCTCAACTACAGAAGCGGAGTATATGGCGGTATCATAAGCAATCAAATAAGCAATGTGGATGAAGGGAATGAAAGGAGAACTAGGACTTGAACAATGTACTGTTACCATGCATTGTGACAATCAAAGCACCATTAACCTCACTAAGAATCAAATGTTCCACGAAAGATAAAAACACATTGATGTGAAGATGCACTTTGTGAGAGATGTAGTATCAAAGGGAATAATCACAATGGTAAATATTCCCACCGAAGATAACCCGACTGACATACTTACAAAACCACTACCAACAACCAAGTTTATGGTCGGTCTTAAAGCGAAAATGAGACC
>KV008258.1:130412-145726 GCA_001598015.1 Dorcoceras hygrometricum
CTTATAATTGCGACTGCTAACAGATTCGTTAACAGTAATAAGAATCACAACTAGAATCTTCTTCTTCGATCTATTTCTTCAGCAGACTTCTCAATTCCTGTTCCAGCTGGTTCATCTTTTCTCTTTAGCGCTTGCAGCTGGTTGTCATCGTTCCAGCTGGTTCACTATGCTCCAGCTGATTACGAACAACTGATTCAACTTTGGACGTCTCCATTGCTAATCCAGCTGCCGTCTAAATGTAAGCACCAAACCAACTGCTGATCTTTATATTGTGAACCATCGGCTGGACAGATTCTTCGACTGTTCATCATCTTCTTTGATAGCTAGAATCTGTACACTCAAGTGGAATTGTTAGAAACACAATAACAGGTTTTGTGTAATTCAAAACTTAATTAGGATCTGTTAAAACAGATCCATCAATCTCTCCCTTTTTGATTTACACAAAACCTTAAATAAACAATGCATGTTCTAACAGTTACTAGTTTCCTCTTAAAACAGGGACCATCACTTAGGTTTGGAGAGAATGTGCTGATAGCCAATTTGATCCGGTTAGTTATGTGGGATTTCTATTCTATAGTGGGAATGGACGTGTTGTCTAGTTTTAGGGCCACTGTGGATTGTTTCCATGGCGTTGTGCGTTTTCGGCCCCAGTCTGGCGAGAAGTGCAATTTCTACGGCCATGATTCCCAATCGAAGATTTCATTGATCTCTGCTATGGAGATGTTTGGCCTACTGTTGTTGGAGAATATAGGGTTTATGATTCATTCTTTAGACGCGTCCTCAACGTCGTGTGTGGAGCTTAGTGACATCCCATCGCTCGTGATTTTCCTGATGTGTTTCCAGAGGAGATTCGAGGTTTTTATCCGAGAAGGGAGATTGACTTCAACATTGAGTTGGTGCCTGGTACAGCTCCTATTTCACGAACCCCGTATCATTTAGAACCAGCTAAGTTGAGAGAGCTGAAGGTACAGCTTAGCGATCTACTGGAGAAAGGCTTTATTCGGTTGAGCAGGTTGCCGTGGGGAGCTCCTATTCTATTTGTGAAGAAGAAATACGGTTCGATGAGGATGTGCATCGACTTTTGGCAACTGAATAAGGCTACTGTGAAGAATAAGTACCCTTTACCGAGGATCGACGATTTATTTGATCAGCTTCACGGTTCATCCACGTATTCTGAGATTGATCTGCGTTCAGGGTATCATCAGTTGCGAATTCGAGAGGAAGATGCTGCGAAAACTGCATTTAGAACGAGGTATGGGCATTACAAGTTCTTGGTTATGCCTTTTGGTTTGACTAATGACCCGGTAGTTTTCATGGATTTAATGAACCGAGTCTTTAGAGAGTTCATCGATCAGTTTGTGATTGTTTTCATCGATGACATATTGGTTTACTCAAAGACTCTCATGCATCATAAAGAGCACTTGAGGCTGGTCCTCCAGACAAGACTCACAGCTATACGCTAAGTTCTCTAAATACGAGTTTTGGTTGGATAAAGTGGTGTTTCTGGGTCATATCATTTCGTCTGAAGGGATATCTGTTGATCCCAGTAAGGTAGAGGCAGTTGTGAACTGGGAACGTCCCAAGAGCATCTCGGAGATTCGTAGCTTTTTGGGAATGGCTAGCTATTATCGAAGCTTCATTGAGGGATTCTCTAGTACAGCTAAGCCTATGATACAACTAACCCAAAAGGATAAGATATTTGTTTGGATGGAGGAATGCAAGAACAGCTTTCAACTGCTCAATGAGAATCTAACTACAGCGCCGGTGTTAGCTTTACCTTCAGGTTCATGAGGCTTTGTGGTATGTTCTGATGCTTTGCTTAGTGGATTGGGTTACGTTTTGATGCAGCATGGTCGAGTCATTACGTATGCCTCCCGTCAGTTGAAGCCCCATGAGACTCGATACCCAGTACATGACATGGAGTTGGCGGCCGTTGTCTTTGCTTTGAAGATTTGGCGCCACTATCTCTATGGAGAGTAGTTTTTGGTGTATACTGACCACAAGAGTCTTCAGTACCTCTTCTCCCAGTCCGACTTGAATATGAGGCAGCGTATATGGATGGAGATGCTTAAAGATTTTGATTGCGAGATTCAGTATCAGCCTGGGAAAGTGAACGTAGTTGCTGATACGCTTAGCAGGAAAGCTCAAGTGTCGATGCTTTCATCGCTAAATATCTCTAAGATCCATGAGCATCTGAGCACTACTGGTTGGCGTTTCTACCCAGGTGATGATTATGTTGTGGTGTCATCTTTTCAAGTCGAGCCACAGATTGTTTCGGACATTAGGGCAGCCCAGAGAACTGACCCATATATCCATGAGCTGAACTTGAAGACTCAAGCTGGACAGTTGGAGGATTACTCTGTCACATCTGATGGATGTTTGAGGTTTCGGGACAGGTTAGTAGTGCCTAACTTGATTTATTTGAGAGAAATAATCCTAAGAGAAGCTCACTGTAGTCGTCATAGTGTCCATCCTGGTGCAAGGAATATGTACCATGCTTTGAAGCCGCACTATTGGTGGGCAGGTTTGAGGAACGATGTTGCTGACTTTGTTGCTCATTGTCTGAATTTTCAGCAAGTTAAAGTGGACAGGATGAGACCTGGTGGACTATCGCAGAGTTTAGAGGTGCCCCAATGGAATTGGGAGCATGTAGCGATGGATTTTGTGACCCATTTGCCTCGTTCCGGCCGAGGATATGATGCTATTTGGGTAGTGATTGATTGACTTTCGAAGTTAGCCCACTTCATTCCCTACAATATGACGAATTCATTGAAGAGAATGACGAAACTGTACATCAATTTTGTAGTTCGATTGCATGTAGTGCATGTATTCATAGTTTCAGACCGAGATCCGAGGTTCACTTCCAGATTTTGGAAGAGTTTACCAGCAGCCTTAGGCACCAGATTGGTTATGAGTACAGCTTTAGGCACCAGATTGGCCAATATGAGAGGACTATATAGACCTTGGAGGATATGTTGCAAGCTGTTGTTATGGATTTCAGTGGTAGTTGGAAAGATTCGTTGTCGTTGGTGAAATTTTCATATAATAACATCTACCTGGTAACAATTGGAATGGCACTGTTCGAAGCCTTGTACGGTAGAAAGTGCAGGTCGCCCATTTGTTGGGAAGAAGTGGAGGAGAAGCAGCTGTCTTCACCTGAATTTGTGCAGCTAATGAGAGATCAAGTTGATCTAATTCAACAGCGTATGGAGGCTGCACAAGATCTCCAACCTAGTTATGCAAACCGGAGGCGTAGGCCTTTAGAAGTTCAGGTTGGTGATCGAGTTTTCTTGAAAGTTTCTCCTTTTAGAAGTGTTATGAGATTTGGACACAAGGGAAAGTTAGCTCCTCGTTATGTTGGACCTTATGAAATTGTGGAAAGAATTGGTCCTTTGGATTATCGTTTGTAGTTGCCACCCGAACTATCTTCACTTCACGATGTGTTTCACGTGTCTATGTTGAGGAAGTATGAACCGGATCCTTCTCATGTGCTACAAACTGACGAGGTGGAGCTTGATCGAACACCGAGTTATGTTGAGTATCCCTTGTAGATTTTGGACAGGAAGGAGAAACAACTCAGGAACAAGACCATTCCCTTAGTAATGGTTCAGTGGAGCAAGCATGACAGAGAAGAAGCTACGTGGGAGTTAGAGGAGAAGATGCAACGTGAGTGGCCTCATTTGTTTCAGTATGTGTTAAGTTAGAGGAGAAGATGCAACGTGAGTGGGGCTCATTTGTTTCAGTATGTGTTAGGATCGATTTAACCCTCTATACACTTGTTATTTTGACAATAATTGGAACTTAGAGGGTGTAACCAGATCGAATGATAAGACGCAGGATTCAGCAAGGCATTGAAGCCGGGTTGTGATAACCAAATTGGTTCCAGCTGGTTGTTGAAACCAGCTTGATACAACGCAAGCGCTCAACATGCTGGTTACAGCTGGATGCTGAAACCAACTCGACACACAGCCGAACGATCTGGTTAACATATCTTGAGCTGCAATAGCTCAGTGTTCTTGAGTACTTGTGCATCGAGATACAGATTGAGTAATGAACAATAATCATGTGGAAATAACTCAAATTGCACTCTAAAGTTCGAAAGCTCGATTGAAAAGTTTTATGCGTTTGAAAAATATGCAATGCGTGAATATACAAATACTGAAATCAGTAAAGAAAGATACGCTGATTTGTTTATGGAAGTTCGGAGCTCAATCTCCTACGTCTCACCTTCTTCCGCAACGGGAAGGATCCACTAGAAGACTTTGATTACAGCAGCCCCCTCTGCAACCCGATCCGACAGTCGCAAGCTGCAAGAACTCCTAGCAACCTATGCACATCAGCCCGCAAGTTGTGTGTCTTAGAACACTTCTTTTACACCTCAGTGAGAAAGGATACAAGACTTGTTTAACGTCTATAAACAAAGATTACAAGGAGAGTGTTTAATTTTATTCACTCATTTTCTGTTTCGCTCAACTCTCCTATATATGAGTGAATCGTGTGTGGAGATTTATAGTGTACGCTCAATCTTTCGAATATAAAATCTCACACACTGGGAAGGTTCTCTCTAATCTGGTTGTTTGCTATATTACCATGGTTTGTGCTATCGACTTGATTATTCTTTGAAGCTTTACGGTCAGTACACCAGCTCACACCTGGACACTGGACCAGCCTGCACACCAGCTGCCACATAGTGTGCAAACTTGCGACTAGCACTGTGTTGTGTTGTGCATTCTTCTGTTTTGCGTTCTGCACTTGCACATACACTCTCTCCACTTTGCTCTCTTTGCGCTTCCCAGCTGGTCTGCTTCTCATACAGCTACTCTTGAACTCTTCTCTGCTTGCTGAGCTGGTTTGACTTTAACCAGCTCTCCTCTGTTCACCGTTCAGTTCTCCACAGAGCTGGTCTTGTTGAGCTGGTTACTTCTTCATCACATTGTTATGCTACAGTGCTTTGATCTAGCTCGCGTTGGCTTTGCACTCAATCAATGCCCTTGTGCGCTGCACTTGATCTGCACTTCGAGCAACTCTGCGCTTCAATCACTGCACTTCAACTCCGCTCTTAATTCTGGGCTTGAACTGCTCTTCTTACTCTGTGCTTGATCTTCGTGCTGCTCCAGTTCCAAGCCGGTGAACCAGCTTGGTGTTCCCTGCACTTCTGCAAGTAAACTGTTGTACCAGCTTGGGCGTCCCCTCACTGTTCCAGCTAGATATCTTCGACCAGTCCAACTTAGGTGTCCCCTCAATGTTCCAATTTGGATATCTTCACGTCTACTCCAGTCTAAGCAATATGCGCATGTCAAGTAGCGCGTTAGTACAATAGAAGTAGATTTTGTGTGAATCAGAACTTAGATTCTGATATGTAAAAACAGATCCAACAGTATGCATCTTATTAGCTTCCATAGATAAAATTCTGGATGTTGTTTTCCCAGTTAATTTGAACCCCTGGTTAGTAGTTGTTCTATGTGGTTTAGAAATGTTGTGCATGGTATGTTTGCGTATTCTCAGTTTTGGAGTCGATAACCAAATTGGTTCCCGCTGGTTGTTGAAACCAGCTTGATACAACGCAAGCGCTCAACATGCTGGTTACAGCTGGATGCTGAAACCAACTCGACACATAGCCGAACGATCTGGTTAACTTATCTTGAGCTGCAATAGCTCAGTGTTCTTGAATACTTGTGCATCGAGATACAGATTGAGTAATGAACAATAATCATGTGGAAATAACTCAAATTGCACTCTAAAGTTCGAAAGCTCGATTGAAAAGTTTTATGCGTTTGAAAAATATGCAATGCGTGAATATACAAATACTGAAATCAGTAAAGAAAGATACGCTGATTTGTTTATGGAAGTTCGGAGCTCAATCTCCTACGTCTCCCCTTCTTCCGCAACGGGAAGGATCCACTAGAAGACTTTGATTACAACGCCCCCGCTGCAACCCACTCCTACGACCCCCAACCGCAAGAACTCCTAGCCACACCAATGCACACCAGCCCGCAAGCCGCATGTTTCTAACTCACTTATTTTACGCCTCAATGAGAAATGCTACACACACTTCTTTAACGTCTCAGTGCGAAAGACAACTAGACTTGTTTAACGTCTCTGTCCAAATACTATAATGGAGAGTATTGAATCACATTCAGTCTAATATTTTTTGCTCAACTCTCGAATGTGAGTGAATGTGTGTGTGCGAGATTTACATTGTAAGCACGGTCTCTCAATTATTAAATCTCACGTACCCTGGGAAGTGCTCCTAGTTTGAGCTGGTTTTTCATTGTCTTCCCAGGTTCAATGTTGTGCATTTCTTGATTTTTTGTTCGGACTTCGCTCAAATATGCTCTCTCTATTTTTGCGCATACTTCTTCTGTTCTATTGCGCCTGTATATAAAGCCTCTGCCTGGATTTATCCGTTGGACACAAAGTTATAGGTGTTCTGAAAAGTCTTCTGACGCATATGTACTTTGTGTCCTTTGGCTTTTAATGCGTTGCAGGCTTTATGACTATGAGTTCTGTCCACATTTAATGTTTGAAGCTATTGCTGACTTTGAGTACGAGAATTGTGTACTTGATGTGGACATGACGAACAAATCAGTTTGAACTAGTACAATACGTCATTTGTGTTCAAACTGCTTTGTTCGTCTGAGCTGGTTGCTCCATTCTGCTCAGCTGGTTTCTCCCAGCTGGTCTGCTTCTCATACAGCTACTCTTGAACTCTTCTCTGCTTGCTGAGCTGGTTTGACTTTAACCAGCTCTCCTCTGTTCACCGTTCAGTTCTCCACAGAGCTGGTCTTGTTGAGCTGGTTCTGCTCTTCTTACTCTGTGCTTGATCTTCGTGCTGCTCCAGTTCCAAGCCGGTGAACCAGCTTGGTGTTCCCTGCACTTCTGCAAGTAAACTGTTGTACCAGCTTGGGCGTCCCCTCACTGTTCCAGCTAGATATCTTCGACCAGTCCAACTTAGGTGTCCCCTCAATGTTCCAATTTGGATATCTTCACGTCTACTCCAGTCTAAGCAATATGCGCATGTCAAGTAGCGCGTTAGTACAATAGAAGTAGATTTTGTGTGAATCAGAACTTAGATTCTGATATGTAAAAACAGATCCAACAGTATGCATCTTATTAGCTTCCATAGATAAAATTCTGGATGTTGTTTTCCCAGTTAATTTGAACCCCTGGTTAGTAGTTGTTCTATGTGGTTTAGAACTGTTGTGCATGGTATGTTTGCGTATTCTCAGTTTTGGAGTTTGGTGTTTGATTCCGAGGACGAAATCTTATTTTTAGTGGTGGAGGAATGTGAGACCCGAAAGAATAGTGGAGCAATTAATTTAATTAATCGTGTTTATCATAGAGCTAGATGATTCAAAGGAGAGCGAGCTGGTCAGTGCATGGATCAACTCTAGGTTATTTTTCGTGGAACGATCTGAGTTGGATGGTTAGATTGCTTATATTGTGTAGCAAGCTATTTTGGGTACGCTAAGCTGGATATTCGATGCGGGTGCCGAAGCGACGTCGTTTGGAGAAACCAGCTCAGAGGGACGCAATCTGATAGTACTGTGCAGACCAGCCCGTTTTGAGGGTTTAGTGTAGACCGGCATGGTTCGACGGTTTAGTGTAAACCGGTACGGTTCATGGGTATCAGCTTAGGCGAGAGATGATAGTGTGCGAGCTGGTCTTCTAGCGCGTGATTTGGTGGTCCCGAGCTGAGGTGCGGTGTGACGTCGTTTATGTGACGTCAGCTTAGACACTAGCTGGATGGTACGCGTGAACTGGCCTAGGCGTGATCTGTCGCTACTGTATACGTGTGATCTATTCTGTGGCTATGGGCGATTGCATGCGTTGTGATCTGCACGAACTGGATGACGTGTACCAGTTTGTACCTGAGCTGTCGGTGGTTACTGTTCACCAGATCACGGGGGACTTATATATATAGAAGACGTTGACCATGCGATCGCCATTCTTCTCCAACACTTAGAAAATATCTCTCCCCGTAAACTTACCCTCTAATGTAGCGAAACCCTTACTGTTCACCGTAGTCTATTTCCTCCGTTTCCAGGTGGTATACGATGCAGCTTGGAGCAAGGTTGGTTCCTCTTTCCCTATACCTTTTTCGAAGGCTTGGTGGGCTAGAATAGGGGACGCAAAGGAGCTGCAATGTGCTATCAGTTCGTATTCCGGCCGATTGGGTTTTCTGTTCAGATAGTGCTTTCGAGTAAGTGTTAGATCCTCCCTTACGCTTCGTTTAGAGCTATCAGTTGTGCTCAAAGGGTAGGATAGAACTGGGTTGAACGATGGCTCCCAGTACGATATTCTGTGCTTACTGTCCCTGAGCTGATTATCGTGTTTGGCTAAGCAGGTTTCAGATCTGAGTTGTTCGGGACTCTTGTTGTGGTAATTTTAGCACAGAAGCTAAGGTACGGATTTGAGCTTATATTACAGCTTTGGGATAGGCTTGGATATATGTGCATGCTTGCTGGTACGTGCGCAGTGTGTATGCTATCGTTTCGTTGTTGCTTGTGTTGGCGCAGTGGCGGATCCGGATCCCGTTACCGGGGGCGCAGCGAAAGTTTCAAAATTTGCCCCGGAAACGTTCAATACATAACAAATATAATGCAATAAAACATATATAGGATGTTTTAGATCGTTAACTTGCTGGCGTCTATGCGCCTGGCTCCGACCAGATTCACAGGGAATCTCGCACTTCAACGGTAGGCGACGGTAGATCTCCTAATCCGGTCCACGACTGGAAACAGGACTACTTCGTCAGTCTGCACTAGAAGAGCTGATGAATTTGACACGAACGGAATCTCCTCGTTGACGTGATCGGAACGAGTCCAATCACGTGAGCACCGGCGACGGGCGGCGGCGCGGCGGACGGCGGGCGGCGCAAGGGCGGTCGACGGCCGTGAGAGAGTAGGGAGAGGAGGGGCAGCTATTGCTAGGGTTTAGAGTTCAAGTGTGTGTCATAATAACCCTAGGACAATAATAAGTATACATGTGATGGGCTTGGACCGGCCCAATGGGCCTGGGTCAGGCCCAGGTCCATATGAACATTCGGTTCATTTCCATCACCGTGGCTTCATCATAACTCCGATTGACGATCTGATCAGACCGATCCACACAGTTTCCAAAATTGAGTATTATGATGCGAAAACAATTTTTCAGACCACCTAGTCCAAAATTGCAATTTAGCCCCTCAACTATGGGAAATCGCAATTTGACCCCTGTTGAATTTTAGGAAGTCGCACTCCCTAAATTCCTCCTCCTATGCTCAACAAATTGAGCTCAGCTTCCGTGCAGAAATCATGAAACCAGTACTTGTGTGACCCTCAATGATTCAGGGATACAGCTAGCCGTGGGCTCACAACCATTGTGACTCCGAAATCACAATTTCGGACTTACCATCGGATCAAGGTAAAGCGCCTAGCAACATCGCCCCATGATCCCCTAGGTATCTCTGATAGTGCCTGCAAGAACCAGTTGGTTGTGGTTAGCATACAGTACGGTGAAATCATGAAACCAGTACTTGTGTGACCCTCAATGATTCAGGGATACAGCTAGCCGTGGGCTCACAACCATTGTGACTCCGAAATCACAATTTCGGACTTACCATCGGATCAAGGTAAAGCGCCTAGCAACATCGCCCCATGATCCCCTAGGTATCTCTGATAGTGCCTGCAAGAACCAGTTGGTTGTGGTTAGCATACAGTACGGTCCTTTCAACACATATATCCCGATCAGATCAACGACCATTGGGACATCGAGATTCGCTAGAGATCTAATAACTATGCATACATCTCGGAGATCAAATAGTGACATCACGTGTGTTACTAGGTAAACTCATTTACCTAAAACACATCTAGTACTCTGGCCAGAGATTTATCACACTATTATCTTCTCAGATAGCATAGGATATCCACGCATAAAAGAGAGCGGTGAATCCTCGACAACGAAGCATCGACTCCTACATGCATCGGGTCCTCATCCAATCCCGCCACCTAATGACCCCAACTGAGTCGGTAAACGGGTCAAAGTGAGGCACCTATCATGTAGAGTCTCAATGAAGTTTTGAGTAGTGAGGACTAATCAGTACAACCAAGACCTCGGACTTATCCACTCGATAAATGGTAACCACTTGGAAAGTTCGAACGAGGGTAGTTCGATAGATCACCAGGTCACAATCCATCTGCATGCCCAGAACATCACAATGTTCCCTACCAATGAAACATGGTACTTCACATCGCAGATGCTAGTCTCAAGCTTGGGCGGCCTTATCCTAATTTTGACAGTCCAATCGACTAGGAACGAGTTCAGAATACACAGTGACTATTAGATGTGTTTCATGATAGCCATCATATCCACTATCACATCTAACATACACTACGGTGCATTCTAAGTCTTTATCCAACGCAATTGTTAACATTATAACATAATGAAAATAAAGAATTCCATAAAAGAAATGCGTATTTCATAAATAAAGATCGTCATACACAAGAGTCAATAAAACCCACACGCCACAAGTTGGCTAGTTGGGCATCTACTCTAACAATCTCCCACTTTCCCTATAGCCAACTACTCATCAGACGCAGTCCCATTATTTCACGATGTTTTTCAAACAACGGTCCTGGCAAGGGCTTCGTAAGTGGATCAGCAATGTTGTCTGCAGAGGCGACTCTCTCGACTGCTATGTCACATCTAGCCACAATATCCCGGATTATGTGGTATTTCCTCACTATATGTTTGGATCTTTGGTGAGACCTAGGCTCCTTTGCTTGCGCAACGGCACCCGTGTTGTCGTAGTACACCGGGACTGGACCAACTCCTTCAGGGATTACGCCCAACTCTTGGACGAAATTCCTTATACAAACCGCCTCTTTAGCAGCAGCTGATGCTGTGATGTATTCAGCCTCAGTGGTTGAATCCGCGATGGTGTCTTGCTTGGAACTCTTCCAAGAGACAGCACCACCATTGATCATGAATACAAATCCAGAGGTTGACTTCGAATCATCCACGTCACATTGGAAGATAGAATCAGTGTAGCCTTCCAATTCAGTTCACCACCCCCATAGAGCATGAACATATCCTTAGTCCTTCGTAAGTACTTAAGAATATCTTTCACAGCCTTCCAATGCATTTGGCCGGGGTTGGCCTGGTAGTGGCTCGTGACACTCAGAGCATATGCAACATCCGGTCTAGTTGAGATCATGCCATTCATAATACTACCTATTACCGAGGCATATGGCACACGTGTCATACTCTCTATCTCCTCATCAGTCTTCGGACACATAGACTTAGATAGAGTGACCCCGTGGCACATAGGTAGGTGTCCTCTCTTGGACTCTTCCATAGAGAACCGCTTAAGTATGGTATCGATGTAGGTAGCTTGGGTGAGTCCGAGCATCCTTTTCGATCTATCCCGATAGATCTGTATTCCAAGAATATAGGATGCTTCACCCATGTCCTTCATCGAGAATCTACTAGACAACCACACTTTAGTTGACTGCAACATTCCTACATCATTCCCAATGAGTAGAATGTCATCAACATAAAGTACAAGGAATGTCACAACATTCTTAACTACCTTCTTATACACACATGGCTCCTCGGGATTCTTGATGAAACCAAATTCCTTAATTGTTTCATCAAATCTCAGGTTTCAACTCCTCGATACTTGTTTGAGACCGTAGATCGATCTCTGAAGTTTGCATACTTTATGCTCACTTCCTACAGATGTGAAACCCTCAGGTTGCGTCATATAGATCTCTTCCTTAATGTTTCCATTAAGGAACGCAGTTTTCACATCCATTTTCCATATCTCATAGTCGTACCATGCGGATATGGCTAGTAGGATTCTAATTGACTTGAACATTGCAACCGGCGAAAAGGTTTCATCATAGTTAACACCTTGACTTTGAGTGTAACCTTTTGCGACCAGTCGTGCCTTGTAGGTCAGTACCTTACCATCAGGCCCAAGTTTTCTCTTGTATATCCATTTTCACCCAATGGGAACAATTCCTTCGGGAGAATTAACAAGATTCCAAACTTGGTTCGCATGCATTGAGTCAATCTCAGATTTCATTGCTTCAAGCCACAAATTAGAATCAGCATCGGAAATTTCCTCCTTGAAAGTTCTTGGATCACATCCAACATTTTGATCACTTTGATCATCTTGAAGGAGGAAACCATATCTATCAGGAGCCCTAGGAACCCTTTCAAATCTCTTAGGTGCGGCCATTTCTGGTACTGGCTCTTGAGGTGCGGGAGATTCACTCGGTACTTCAGTTGATTCTCGAATCTCTTCGAGTTCTACTATTTTGCCTTTTCTATCAAGTAGAAACTCCCTTTCCATAAAGGTGGAATTTCTAGAAACAAACACTTTTGTTTCATTTGGATAGAAGTAGTATCCAATGGAATTCTTTGGATACCCAATGAAGTAACATAAGATGGATCTATTATCCAGCTTATCTCCCACTGTCTGCTTCACGTAAGCAGGACATCCCCAAATCCTCATGTATGAGTATTTGGGTGGCTTGCCCATCCATATCTCATATGGAGTCTTATCCACCGCCTTGGTGTGGACATTTTTTAACAACATTACCGCCGTTTCGAGCGCATAGCCCCAAAACGAGGTAGGAAGCTCAGTGAAGCTCATCATAGATCGAACCATGTCCATCAAGGTTCGATTACGACGTCTCCGCTACCGCTTCACGTAAGCAGGACATCCCCAAATCCTCATGTATGAGTATTTGGGTGGCTTGCCCATCCATATCTCATATGGAGTCTTATCCACCGCCTTGGTGTGGACATTTTTTAACAACATTACCGCCGTTTCGAGCGCATAGCCCCAAAACGAGGTAGGAAGCTCAGTGAAGCTCATCATAGATCGAACCATGTCCATCAAGGTTCGATTACGACGCTCCGCTACACCATTGAGTTGTGGTGTGGCCGGAGGGGTCCACTGTTAGAGAATCTCATTCTCTTTAAGATAGTCTTGAAATTCAGCACTCAAGTATTCTCCACCTCGATCAGATCGAAGCACTTTAATACTTTTCCCTAACTTATTTTCTACTTCAGCCTTGAATTCTTTGAACTTTTCAAAGGATTCAGACTTGTGCTTCATTAAGTACAAGTACCCATACCTAGAGTGATCATCGGTAAAGGTGATGAAGTATGTGTGACCGTACTTAGTACCAATGCTAAGCGGTCCACACACATCAGTGTGGATCAAATCCAACAGGCCTTGAGCACATTCAGGCTTGCCCGTGAAGGGTTGCTTAGTCATCTTTCCCTTGAGACAAGACTCACAAGTCGGTAGGGAGTTAATGTCCTACATCTCAAACATGTCACTCCTAAACAATTTGTTCATCCTACTTAGGGAAATATGACCTAGCCTAGCGTGCCAAAGTTGTGCTGGGTTTAAGCTATCGTTTTTCCTTTTAATAGTTGTTGTATGTGTTTCCACATCGCGAGTTGGAACTTCTTTTAATTTTATGGTGTATAGATCGTTTTCGCGTTCCCGAATTCCAATCAAACATTCATTCTTGTATATATTGCAAATCGAATTAGCAAAAAGACAAGAATATCCATCACTATCAAGCATAGAAACAGAAATAATGTTCTTTATTAATTCGGGAACGAATAAAACGTTTCTCAATAACAACTTAAAATTTAAAGACAGAAATAAATAAACATCTCCTATAGCTACAGCAGCAAACCTTGCTCCGTTGCCAAGCCTCAAGTGGGTCTCACCCTCTCTAATACGTCGGCTTCTTGTCATCACCTGCAAATCATTACAGATATGAGATCCACATCCGGTATCAAGTACCCAAGAAGTCGAACTATGAGACATATTTATTTCAATGTAGAAATACCTTTTGCAGTTCGCAACTGCTCGAGGTACTCCTTGCAGTTCCTCCTCCAATGCCCAGGCTTGTGGCAGTGGTGGCAAACATCCTCAAACTTGTTTGGCTTGGAAGCCTTTTCCTTGGGCTTCTTGGCGGGCTTTTCCTCCTTTGAACGCTTCTTACCCTTGCGTCTGGGCCCCTTCTTCGCAGAGGAAGAAGAGCCCATAAGGAGGACGGGCTTGTCCTCTTTATGGTCCACTCGAACATTACAAGCATGTTCACCACCTCTTCAAGGGTGGCTTCCAGCTTGTTCATGTAAAAGTTGACCACAAAGGGGTCGAATGCAGCAGGGAGTGAGAGGAGAAGCAAATCCACAGACAGCTCATGTGGAAGTGTGATATCAAAGCCCACCAACTTTTCAATGAGCCCAATCACACGAACCCCATGCTCGCGGACCGAAGTCCCATCGCGCATGCGGCTCGTCATGAGCTCCTTGACAGTAGTGAACCTCTCAGTCCGAGAGTTCTCCCCATACAGCTCCTTAAGATGAAGGTGTATGTCAGCAGCATACACCGTCTTCTCAAAGCGCCGCTGCATTTCGTTTGATATCGATGCCATCATATAGCATCGAGTCTTAAGCTCGTCATCCCACCATTTATTCAGCTTGTCAGCTCCTCAGGACTGACATCGGCAGGGGCTTCCTTCGGAGGGCTCTTCTCTAACGTCTAGAGAAGTTTCTCCGAAGCCAATACAATATTGAGGTTTCAAAGCCAGTCTTGGTAGTTCAGACCAGTGAACTTGTTGCTATACAGTATAGCAGCAAGTGGATTTTTGATCGAAGACATTATATGCAGTTTATACTGAAAGGAAAAACAGACATGCATTACTAACTATATATGAAAAACGCTAAGACATAAAACAATGTCATTTAGTTTTATGAATTACCCTCCCACTATGTTAACGATTTCACCACCCTCTAATGAAATCGAGAAAGCAAGTTTCCTTAGTGGGTACACAGAGTCCAATCAAGCGATCATGGTCCCGAATAATATCAGCCAACCATGACCCTTAAAAGGTAGAGCCCAATTGCAACCGGTGCAACCTCCATGTATTTACCTCACGTCCAGTAAGGGCCCAATAATATGACGTCGATTACTATCACGTGTCAAGATGACCCATCAATGTCGAGTTGTGAAGGACGGTCCCGTTAACGTCCCCAATAATATGAGCCAACGTTAAAGGGAGTTCCAACCAACTCACAGCGAGTGTCAATGACGTGTACAACTTTCCGGCATACATAACCCCCTCAATAATATGAGTCGGGCCATGTATACGGGTAGCATCGACGTACACTCATTGTTGATGGAAGGTAGGAAAATGTAAACAAATTTAAATTCCCTTAGTTTATCGAATAAACTTTTAATCTTGATATAAATTTTAAATCAACGAGGGATTTTAATTTTGAAATTTTGAAAATTC